>JACEVL010000680.1:67500-75000 GCA_020284085.1 Aporrectodea caliginosa
GCAGAGCGCATGCGAGGGACAACCATAAGGCCACGGGTCGAAGATCGCAAAGAGGCTCTCGCAGGTAAGGAGGAGACAAAGGTGCAAAAAGACCTCAGGTAGGATGGGGCCACCCCAACAAGGCAGTTACGCATGAGGGAAAGGATTTTGAAGTTTACCCGCTGTTGGATAGGAAGCCAGTGAAGGGTATCCCGAATATAGCTTGAGATATGAGCAAACTTTGGAATGGCGCCTATAAGCCGAGCAGCTGCAATAAGAATAGACTGGAGTTTGTGAGTATTAGAGGCGGAGAGTCCAATGTATGCAGCGTTCCCAAAGTCGACCCGAGTGCAGATCAAGGCGTGGATCAGAGTAGTAATGGCATGCAGTGAAAGGGAGCTGCGAATGGAACGTAGTTGGCGCAGATGGTAGAAGCAAAATCTGGAAACCGAGTTGACCTGGTCAGTAAAAGAAAGAGAAGGATCCAAGACAATTCCCAGGTCACGAACAGAAGAGGAGAAGTGGATGTGGGGATATCTGATATGAAGGGAAACAATATCAATCTTATTGAGCTGAATACGGCCACCAAGCCATATGAATTGTGTCTTGTCAGGATTCAGCCGCAGGCGGTTAGAAGAGAGCCATTCGTCTATGGCAGAGGAAGCCTCTAACAACCGCTCTACCATTTGAACAGCAGAAGATGCTGGGCCATGTAAAAAGGCCTGGGTATCGTCGGTATGTATGAATTATGCATATGTGCGCCTACATGTATGTATCTACGAATGTATGTTTGAATATATGTATGTATGAATGTATATAATATTTTTAATTATTAGGGCTGTTAGCGACAAAAACAATTTAATAGTTAACTATTAAAGAATTAACCATTAATATTAGGCCTAGTACTTGATTTGTGATTAAATGTATTCCCCAATAAGAAATCACAAATGCAAAATGAACATTATTTATTGTTCATATTTTAAAAGTATCATTTATATTTATTGTCAGTTAGTAGTTACTACTTCGTAGCCAAGGTTTGTATACATAGTAGTAGTCTTGTTTACGTTTTTCAGTTCAAATAATCATCTTCCTTCAATCAATTACGTAAACAAACCAGCTTGTTATAACTGCTAGGATAATTATAGTGAACAATGTGTTTTGTTGAAAATATAACAAGCGGTCTAAGAATAATCGTTAAAAATAAATTTAATCGTTAAAATTAATTGACGATTAGTCGATTAATTAAGTATATGTATTTATGTATACCTAGGTGAAGACACGTAATAAAACGCCTCTTCTTAGGTACTTCAGTCAAGCGCTATATAAGCGCATTTGTCCTAAGACAGACTACATATCGTGAATGAGACAAGTCCCTTCTGATCAACGCCTATCACGAACCAAACAACGGCCTAAGGTCTAGACGACTAATTAGTCTAATTAGTCTTAACAAGAGAGGCCGAATTGAGTAGGCGGGCTCTAAGGCCTGCTGCCGACGCTGATGCTTAGACCCTGTGGCCGATGAGTTTAGGGCATCTCTTTAGAATCCGGCTGGGGCAAGGCAATTACCCTCCTCTGCAGGCCAAAGCCTGATAGGGGCCCAGTAGGATCCGTATGGTTGAAACTGTTGGTGTTACTAAAAAGCTGACCCATGAAAAATTCCACTCTCTTCGTTCACTCATATGGCTGTTTCTTTCGCTTGCATATAATATTATTATGTCAAATCTAGTCCACTCTAATTCACTCTAATTCACTCTAATCCATTGTAATTCACTCTAATTCACTCTAATTCACTCTAATCCATTCTACTCCATTCTAATCCATTCTAATCCATTGTAATCCATTCTAGTCCACTCTAATCTAGTTTAATTCACTCTAATCCACTCTAGTCCACTCTAGTCCACTCTAATTCACTCTAATTCACTCTAATCCATTGTAATACATTGTAATCCATTGTAATCCATTCTAGTCCACTCTAATCTAGTTTAATTCACTCTAATCCACTCTAGTCCACTCTAGTCCACTCTAATTCACTCTAATTCACTCTAATCCATTGTAATCCATTGTAATCCATTGTAATCCATTCTAGTCCACTCTAATCTAGTTTAATTCACTCTAGTCCACTCTAATTCACTCTAATTCACTCTAATTCACTCTAATCCATTGTAATCCATTGTAATCCATTCTAGTCCACTCTAATCTAGTTTAATTCACTCTAGTCCACTCTAATTCACTCTAATTCACTCTAATTCACTCTAATCCATTGTAATCCATTGTAATCCATTGTAATCCATTCTAGTCCACTCTAATCTAGTTTAATTCACTCTAGTCCACTCTAGTCCACTCTAATTCACTCTAATCCATTCTAGTCCATATACTCTAGCCTATTGTAACCAAATCTAATCTAATCCATTCTAATCTAATGTTTTTCATACCGCTATAGAAGTCATGCACGTATTCCTCGCTTCTTTCTTCCTTCATTCCTAATTTCCTACCCTCCTCCTGCCAAAGGATTTTTAAAGAAATTTCCACTGGTGGGGATATTTCGAAAAGGGCACTTTCCGCGCGTAATTTTAAGTCAAAAGCACTGTCTCAGAAAAACTTGGAAAAAGACATAGGCCTACAATATTTTTATTATTTTTTAAATATGTTGAACTTTCAAGCAGTCAAATTACTGGAAAGAAACAAATTCTGATTACTGAAATAAGATGAATGTTAAGGTAAACTAGAAAAAATGGCCATCTTCTCTGAAAAATTTCTGCTTGATTGGTGATTGTTGAATCATTTCGCTGACTGGTTGTAATTGTTTGCTGTCGAAATTGGGCAAACAAATCTGAGACCTTTCGACATCTCTTAGCACTATCCAAAAGTAAATCTGCTTTGCGCTTCTTAATTCTGTCCGTATACACGGCATGCTTAAGTAAGTGTGAGCCAATATTATTTTTCCCGTAAATCGGATAAATCCTATTCATTCATTCATTCATTTCAATATTATTTTCCCCGTAAATCGGATAAATCCTATTATCCAGAGATTAGCTTTATCGTAACCACTAACCAACATCCACTTTCACTGTTTTAGTAAATTAGTTTATGTTCAGTTTTCACCTTTAACAGATAAAAAATGAAAATATTCAAAACACTCAACATGTAAACAACAGCATAGCGCGGACTGTTGTATTGGTGACCAAAGAAATATAAATTATAAAGATTTCACGTCTGCTGTGGTTTGCATTTACGGTATGTCAAGGTCAATAAAATGATTTACGGTAATCATTTCATCATTGGTGGCAACTGGTTATACTAAAAAGGGCAGAATTCACTGGTGGGGAAAATGGCAAGGACTGGTGGGGAATTTGAGAGGGCTGGTGGGGAATTTCCCCACCAGTCAACATGTTAAAAAATGCCCTGCCTCCTGCTCCTGCTCCTTGCTGACTTCCTCGACTTCTTGCAGGTTTTCCCTCTCGTTTTTCCTTCTCCTTCTTTTGCGATTCCTCCGCGTGTCCTTTATTCTCCTCCCACCTGCCCTTGCTCTTCCTCCTCCCCATCCTGATACTAATTCTCCTCCTCTCTTCCTCCTTCTCCTCTTCTTCCTCTTCCTTATCTTCCTCCTCTTCCTCCTTTTCCGGCTCTTACTCTTCCTCCTCCTCCTCTTCCTTCTCCCTCCTCCTCCTCCTCCTCCTCCTTGCCCTACTCTCTTTGTCTGTTCACCTTCTCGTCCTTCAATCTGCCCTCCTCTGTATCCTCCTTGTCGTCCTCTTTGTCCTCATCTTTATGGTCCTAACCGTCATTCGCCTCCTTTCTTTCTCCTCCTCTTCTAAACTACTGACTTCTAATTTGTTTATATCATGAACTGACGTGAAACCAAGGTTGGACAACAAGATCAGTCATTTACACACCATTTTAAAGTGGTATCTGCGCTATATTGAGATACGTAGTTCATCCAACATCTACCTCTTCAAACACAAATTGCGAAATTATTTGATAAACCAGTCGTCTGAATAACGTGTGAGCACTGTTTGTCTAGCACTGTTTGTCTAGCACTGTTTGTCTAGTTAACTAGTTAAGTTTTAAAGAATGCCTTTTGAAATTGTGTCCTGCCAACCGCTGTACTAGCGCTGTAATAAAGGGTGACCCCATCTAGCGGGACCTAGGTCCCTTGGGGGTTTCTTTCTTCCCTGTTGTTCCCTAAGGCTTTGTTTCGATGTTTACTTGTGTTTGTCTGTGAAAGAAGGGTTCAATAAAAATTTTGGTTATGATTATGGTTATAAGTAAAAGACGAAGCGCAGGCTTGAACACCTCTTTTAAGTTTTCCTTCCTCCTATAAGTAGGAACAGGCTACGTTCGTACATAATCCATTTTCATGTCCTCATGCAGCATTACGCCATACGAAATGCAAACTAACTTGTAACTCCACCACTGCTCGTACTCTGGCAGTGCCAGTCCCAAGCCTTCAAAAAGGAGGAGGGCGACGCTAGTCATCTTTGTTATGACACGGTGTCGTTAAACAGTGGATGGGTGGGTGGGTGGGTGGATGGATGGATGGATGGATGGATGGATGGATGGATGGATGGATGGATGGATGGATGGATGGATGGATGGATGGATGGATGGATGGATGGATGGATGGATGGATGGATGCATGCATGCATGCATACATACATACATACATACATGCATGCATGCATACATACATACATACATACATACATACATACATACATACATACACCCACATAAATACATAAGGAAATATATAATTATATACGTACATATTTACGTCAGTTTCTGTAGCAACATCATTCATGATCCACGTTATTAAAATCAGCGTTATCACCTTATGTTATTATGATATCATTTGCACTCCCACAACTTCTACTATTTTGATTATTATTATTTTTATTATTATTATTTATTTTTGTTGTTGTTGTTGCGGTTGTTGTTATTAGTAGGCCTATTATTATTTTTATCTTTATTTTCATTTGCATCAATGCCATCATGGGCGTATTTAGGGGGTGGTTTTATGGGTTCAAACCCCCGAAATAAGTTTCCGAAATTTTTTTTATATGCTTTTATATGTGAAATAGCAAAAATCCTGAACTTTTGCGACAACCCCCCCGCAAAAGCTTTAAACCCCTCCGACATATTTTTCTGGCTACGCCCATGAAAACCGTAAACTTGATCATTGAGGACTCGTGATGCAGTGCTATATGAATTGAATTGCAATTACACACACAACACCATCTCCACCACCATCTCACCTTCATCATCATCATAGTAATCACCACCACCACCACCATCATCATCAACATCATCGTTGTATCGCCTTCAACATTATCAGCATCATCACGATTCTTGCCACTAGTCCAGGATGCGAAGTCTCAGTTGAGTCAAGGCTGCCCTAAAATTAACGGGGACTTTTCATTTGTCACCTCTCACTCACGTAGTTCCGACCGATTGGGCTGAATAAACGGATGAGTGAAGGGTGTCTCCTCTATCGAGAACTGTTGTGCACTGTCCACTACTAGGAAACGATTTCAAAACCGGGTGAGTAACTGTGAACCCGTTCCGCACATGTTTCCACCTTTCCAGGTCAGAGCTTCTCTTCCCAGGCTCTGGAAGCGTTCTTCGAAGGCTTTCCATGGTGGGAGTCGTGTTCTGAGTCTCTCTAGGGCGGTTCTAGGTCAGGGAGGGGCACGCCTTCTGTGCTATCTGAAAGTTGTTTTCTTCGTCAGAGATGCGTTCGTTCTAGGGAGAAGTTCTTCGTCCAGACTCTGGAAAGGTCTTTCAACGACTTTATGACATTCTAGGGCGTTGCTGACGTCATGAGCTGTCACACCTTTTCAGCGTATCTAGATCAACAAAGCGTCACGTTATAACTTATAATACAACTTTCTATTCCAGTTCGAAGACGTTGAGGAGTGATGCATATCGTTCTAGGTGCTAAAACGTCTTCGAAACATCTGAGGCCTTTGTAAGGCGTGCCTAGGTCAAATGATTTGCTATCCTTTTCAACTCGTCTGTACGTTTACGGGACAGCAAAGCGTCCGCTTTGTATCGAGGTCATTGTTTTCTAGGTCAGTTCGGAACGGCCAGATACGGAGTTGCGCGTACTAGAGTTGTGAAGTGTTCTTGCAGGACGACAACTTTCAGTGAGGAACAAGAATTTGCCGTTTCAGGAGTTGCATTGAAGTTTTCATTTTGCGACACGGATTTTGTGTTCAATGAGAGCTCTTTCAAACATTGCACAGGATACAGAAAGTTCTCAACTTCTGAAATTTTGAGATTACAGTTGCGACCTGCTAAGAGTTTCATTACGAGCACGTTGACGTACATTGCTAACCACTAAATTATATTTATTTATATTGTCAACACCCCGTTTTCAATGTCCTTCGAATAAATATTAGAGTTGACAATCGTTTTTCGGTAAATCTTGAAGAAGTCATATGACATGTGAATTATCATTCAAGGGAGTCATACAACAAGGTGAATAACCCTTCAAAGGAAGTCATACGACAAGGTAAATTACCCTTCAAAGGAAGTCATAGGACAAGGTGAATTACCCTTCAAAGGAAGTCATAGGACAAGGTGAATTACCCTTCAAAGGAAGTCATTCGTACAACATATGAGCTACATGTCAAAGGAAATCATACGACACGTGAATTATCTTTCAAAGGAAGTCATCTTCCCTGCGAACTGGTCTTCAAAACAATTCGTCTTTCATGTGGAAAATAAATCGTCTTCGTAGAAAGACACAATTCCTGTGAATCACCAGTTAAAATAATACATCATTCCTGCATATTAGCTTTCAAAGGAAGACACCGTTACAGCAATATCACCCTTTAAAAAAATGCCATCTACACATTGAACTGGCAGCTAAGAACGTTCGCCCACTGCTGCCACCAATCATCGCATCATTCCATAAGACGTCGAAGGAGTAGGGGAAACTGGGGCGATGCAGACTCTGTCTTCGGGTTCGGACCGCGAGAACTCCGGTCGCAATCGTCCCTTCTCGGTCTACAGCCTGACCCCTGGCGACAAGGACTATGACATCCGGTCCATCATCGAAGGCGACCTCGATAACCTTCCACCTCTACCATCGAGGACCATCCGAGTCTTCCTCAGCTCAACCTTTTCCGGTAAAAGTAACGCTTCTTGTTATCCGTTCAATTTGTATAGCGCTCTATCGTTGTATGGTGCATTATCCATGCTCTAAATCAGATTGAGTAGTGATATTGGTGGATTAAGGCTGTTGTATTTTGTATTGTATTGCATTGCAAGGTATTTTCTGTTACAGAGTATACTGTTTACATTGTCTGGAGTGTGCAATGCGTAGTATGAATTGTTGAAAGATTAGCTCAAGCAACTACACACGATTTCAATCCAATACCTGAAATTTCATTCACTAGTTACATTACAGTTTTGAGAGTTTGAGGAAGAGTGCGCAGTTGACATTTCTGAGTACTTTAGGAACTGTTGTATTGTATTGTGCTTCGTGCCGTGGATTCTGTGATCGTGCCGTCTAAT
>JACEVL010000680.1:85000-142500 GCA_020284085.1 Aporrectodea caliginosa
AGAAGGAGACGGAGGAAGAGGATAAGCAGGAGAAGAAGGAAGAGAAGAATGAGAAGGAGGAGGGGACGTAGGAGGAGGAGGAAAAGGAAAAGGAAAAGAAGAAAGCGGAGAATGAAGAGGAGATGGAGAAAGAGGAGAAGAAGGAAGAAGAGGAGGAGGGGAAAGGAGAAGAAGAAAGGGAAGGGAAGGGAAAAGAAGGAGGAGAAAGAGGAGGCGAAGAATGAAGAGGAACAGAAGAAGGAGGAGGAAGAAGAGAAGAAGGAGGAAAAGCAGAAAGAGGAGGAGGTAGAAGAGAAGAAGGTGGAAAAGAAGAAAGAGGAGGAGGTAGAAGAGAAGGCATATGAGAAAAAGGAGGAAAATGAAAACAGACCTAACAATTTTTTTATTGTGTTTTCAATATTGTACATGTAATAGATTTTAGGTTTGTTAATTCGTATTCTTGAAATGATTGTAACTCAGGTGGCCAGCATCATTCTCAAATGGTTTGAACTCGAAGGCAAAGAATCGAAACCTATCGTCATCGTCAGATTCCTCGGTAAAATCAATTCCAAATCTCCTGGAAAATATCACTTAGACAAAACAAATACAGAGCCAGGCAAACACACACAGACAGAGGTGCACAGACAGACACACAGTAAGAGAAGCACAAACACAGAGACGATGTATGTGTTGCATTGGAATAACCAATGTAGAGTTTGTAAAAACGTTTTGCGTTTTATGCACAATATCAACACTAAAAAAGAGAAAGAAAAACAACAAAAACAATAATAATGAGAGTAATAGAAATGATGATGACGACAACGATGATGATGACGACGACGATAAAGATGATGATGATGACGACGTTACTGCAGCTGCTCATAATAATAATAAAAATGTATAGTAATAAATAATAATAAAAATATAATTCTACTAAATTTAAAAATAACGGACACGGTTACTGTTCTTTTGCAGGTACTACTTCGTACAGTTGTAGCATTCGTTTGGTTCTTGGTGGCATCTGTTGGCAGATAGCGTCTGCCTACGGTCGGGATATGGACACGATCCCATCCGACTATCCAGGACTCGTGGCATACTTCAAAGATATTCTCAGTGTATGTATCTACTTTAGGGCTGTGGAAGTTAACGATTAATTAATCGATTAATCGTTAATTAATTTTAACGATTAAATTTATTTTTAACGATTAATCGAAGACCGCTTGTTATATTGTCAACAAAACACGTTGCTTACTGGTTTGTTTACCTAATGCGTGGAAGGAAGATACATGTATTTGAACTGAAAAACGTAGACTACTTATATGAACAAAATTAATAACTAGGCTATTAAGTAAGCAGTAAGGCCTAACTACTAACTAGCAATAAATATTAATAATACTATTAAGAGATAACATCAAGCCACCTGACCCCAACTGAGATCTTTTTTTGAGACTAACAAAGGTATTCTGTTATTGGATTACTGCGGTCGTGCGTGCGCCTCAGTTCAGTGACCCTTTGACCACTGGCTAACGATTCTGCGGAGCTTCTGGCCTTGTGTTGTATATAATTTTATGTGTTGTATATATACACACGTGTGTAACCTCTTCCCTTATGGTTTCTTAACCCTTTAAAGGGCATAATGGCCCTGAACAGTTAAAACAATAATAATTACACATTATATGCCTGCTAACTAACCATATAGAGGGAATATATTCGTCATGTGGAAAAGTTGACTTTAAAAAAAAATGGCAATATTGTGTCCTATACCCATGAAGCCGAAACTTGTAGTGGCGGTTTGTGGCAACATTGTCGCCACTGCCCATGAAGCCGAAACTTGTAGTGGCAACATTGTCGCCACTGCCCACTAAGTCTTCTAAGTACATCGACCAGTAGGAAAACATAATATTGCCTCTACCCTTTAAAGGGCTAAAAGGCACCCATTGAATTATGTATGTATGCACTGTTGGCATTACATTGTAGGTAGCTACGTCGGATAGACCCCTTGTGGTGCTTCTTGACGGCCTGGATCAGCTCTGCCCTGACCATCGGGCCTATAGTCTCGCATGGCTGCCTATACAGCTGCCTCCCTACGTCCGCGTTCTCGTGTCGACCCTTCCGGAACGGCACGAGCTCCTTGACACGCTGAAGGCCCTGATTCCAGACCGCTCCAGGTTCATCCACATCCTCCCTCTCGGACAGCAGCTCAGCATCAACCTCGTTAAGGAGTGGCTTCACAAGGCCGGCCGAGACCTCACCGCTGCCCAGTACGACATCGTCGAGAACGCGCTCTCCACCTGCAACCTTCCGCTCTATACCAGCCTCGTCTTTCAGGAGGTCTGCCGATGGTTCTCCTACTCCACCGCCGATCAGACGGTCCTCGCGCCGACCGTTACCCTTATCATCAACACCCTGTTCGACCGTATCGAGAGGTACCACGGGTACGTGTTCGTCAGTCACGCCCTATCCTTCCTGACGGCCTCGAAGAATGGACTGAGCGACAGTGAACTGGAGGACGTTCTGTCTCTGGATGATGTGGTCCTAAACGACGTCTTTCAACACTGGCTGCCTCCGTTGAGACGCATACCACCACTCCTCCTGCCTCGACTACAGGACGAACTGTCCAGCTACATCATGCAGAGGGAGGCGAACGAAACGGTCGTCTTCTACTGGTACCACGGACAGTTCATCAGCGCAGCCAGACAGCGTTACCTATCCAACGCGCAGCACAAGTTCTACATCCACTCCAATCTCGCCAACTACTTTCTCGGAACCTGGGGAGCGGGGAAGAAGAAGCCGTTCAAGTACTCGATGAAGCAGCTGCGCTGGCTCAGGGAAAAGGCGGAAAACCACGCAGATCGAAAGGTGTCCAGCCAGCCGTTGCACTTCGGACCCGATCCTCACAACCCGAATACTCTGAACTACAACCTGCGCAAGCTGAGCGAACTGCCCTACCACCTGTTGGAGAGCAACATGGTCAAAGACCTTCAGAAGCAGGTGCTCTTCAACTACGAATGGCTCCACGCCAAGCTGACGGCCATGTCCCTCCACGACGTCCTGTCCGACTTCAACATGACCATCGCGGCTGGGACCCGAGACGCGGCTGGGACCACAGACCCCGGCATCTGGCTCCTGGCAGGTGCCCTTCGCGTCGGCGGCAATCACGTCAATCAGAATCCCGACACTCTAGCCTTTGATCTCACCGGCAGACTTCTCCAGTACTACGACAGAACGGACCAGTACCAGAACCTCCGAACGTTGCTACAACAGTGTGATACTCAGTCGCTGAAACACTCGGCTCTCGTGCCTGTTCTACAGTGCTTCGATCCACCCACGGCCATGCTGCTCTACGTCCTTGAAGGCCACTCCCAGGTCGCCAGCGATATCGTGTTCAGCGCCGGGACGAACGAACTGATCTCCATATCTAAGGACGGGACGCTGGCCTTCTGGGACCTCGGCACTGGAGAACGGAGTCGCACCATCGACATATCGAGGCTGAAGCCTGGCAGGAAGACACGTCTGTTCCAGTCGGACGACGGCAAGTACCTCGTCGTCGACTGCGACACGATGGACAGTCCCGTCCAGATCTACGAAACGAAGACGGGGCAGCTCCTGCACAGCTGCGGGGCCCGCCTGCCGACCCAGTCGCGCGGATTCCTCGCCGGGAACCTCTACTGTCGCCAGAAGAGCATCATCGACATTCGGACGGGACAGGTCATCAGAACGATCGACGACTTCGTCAACACCAAGAGCTACGTGACCTGCGCCATATCTCCGGACGCTCGACTGCTCGTCATCGGAGACGCAGACGAGACGAAGCTGTTTGACTTCGAGAGCGGGAATCTCCTGGCGAACTACTCGGAAAAGAACCTTCCAAGTGTTCTGACCGTGACCCCCGACAGCCGGCGCTGCTACGCTGGCTACGCCAACGACTGCATGTTTCGGGTCATTGACGTCGACCCGAACAGCGTCACTCTTGGCCGCGTCCTGAACGAGTTCGACTGCAACATCCCGCTGACTCCACGGTCTCCAATCTTCACCTACACCGAGCAACGATTCCCGCGGGAGTTGTCCGAGATCAACGTGTCCCCCGTCAACCAGAACCTCGTGCTGATCAACTTCCGGAGGTACTGTCTCATCCTCCTAAACGTGACCGATAACTCGCCAAAGCTGATGAACACAAACAGCTCAAACCCGCAGATCATCATGAGCTCCGCGTTCACTTTCGACGGCAGACTGGCCCTGGCCAGCGCCGAGAACTTCCTCCACGTCTGGTCGACGGACAGCGCCGCCTTCCTTCACTCCATCAACATCCACTCCACGCCGGACTTCCCTCTGTCCGTCTCGCCCAACCGGAACTTTGTGGCAACCGGATCGACGATCCACACAGCCATCAAAGTCTATGATCTGGATCAGGCGCAGAAGAGCGTCATGCAGACGACAAAGATCTACGAAAGTCCCGTCGACTGCGTGGCCTGCGCCCCGAAGAAGGGACTGATCTTCGTCAAGAACTACTACGGACTGGCTTCAAGCAACAAGGGCTACAAGTACATCGACAGCTTCGGCATCGACGTCTGGAATCTCTCGACCGGAACTTGCCAACCGTTCCTGCCGTTCCACAAGTATGGAAAGCTGCTTCGCATGACGGTCTCTGCGGACGGCGAACAGATGGCGCTACTGCTAAACGCCATCAACATCTGGTACGTCATCATTTTGGACAGTCGAGATAATAAGATACGGTGCGTGGCGAGGCACAAACCGGACTACCAGTGCCATTCGTTTACACTGTCGCCCTTCTGGGACTACATGGCAACCTGTGCCTGCTACGAGTCGGAGAAAGACGTGGTCGTCCTGTGGAATCTGCGAAAGGGCATAGAGGTCGTCTGCTTCAAGCAAGCGGTCAGTCCGGTGTTTACCCTCGACGGACAGCATCTACTCTACGTCGACATGAGCAGACTCATCATCTGCTACAACCTCAAGACGCTGGCACCCGAGCACAAAATTCGAACTGACGCGCACCAACTGCAGACGATTCCTGTCTATCATAGTCTCGTTCTCGTCACGAAGCTGGACCCCGACAACAGTCCGTCAGTCGCCTTGTGGAATTTTCGGACAAACCAGGTTCAGCCGAAGAAAATTCTGAACGCCGTCGCCCCCAAAGGAATCCTGGACTTCTCGAAAAACGGGAAACTGGCTGTGGACGGATACCTGCAGGTCTACGACCTTCTGACTGGTAATTTCGTTGTCGGATTCAGCAAGAGTTCAACGCCGGAAGAATTCTCGGTTGTTCGAATAACATACGATGGGAAGTACGTCATCTGGGTGGACAGTCTATCGGTTCGAGTTGGCCGGGTTCAGGACGGTACGATCATAGCCCGAACGAGCACCCACGAGAGAACCACCTGTCTCCACACCATGGACTTCGGTTACGTCCTCGTTCTCGGGCGAGAGGACGGACACCTGTTAACGATGAAACTCGTGGACGAATCGTCCGGAAAGGCTGCCTACAAACCGCGGGACTCGGAGGACAGACGTAACCTCCTCCTGGACCAGGACGTCTGCGAGGTGGAAGCTCGCAAACAGCTGGATCGGTGTTTCCACGAAGAACGGTTCCAGTACGTCTCCGACAACGATCTTCCGGCAGCTGGAAAACAGCTAATCGACTCTCTGATCCAGTACGCCAACGTCCCTCTCGCGGTCATAAGCACTAGCGTCCCATCTACCGCCCAGCTTTTTCAGAGCGTGACGGGGTCCTCTTGTGAGGCGACATTCGACGATATCTGGTCGGACGGGTCGCGCAAGCGCCGTAGCCTGCTCAGTAGTGGAAGTCTAATGAACGAAAGGGCGCCCAGAATAACCTGCCATAGGGAGCCACGGAGCAACACCCCGTCCCCTATTATGTCCACCTCCGCAAAGGATCAGTTCATGAGCATCTCCAGTCTCGGCTCGGCCAATGGCGGTTCGACCAGCTCGTTGACTCTACCCAGGAAAGGCCTTTCGAAGCGAAGCAGCAGCGCTCAGGACCTTCACCGGATACACCTGAAGGGAACCTCCGATGTTCTCAACACTCCGACGTCTACGATTCCAAAGTCAGCGAAGTTGAACATGACGCCACTCGACCTCTCGCGGATCGTTCACGGACGAAACCTAAACAAGGAGAAGCACCAGAACAGGGGCAGTCGGTTCTTCCGAAATTTCTTCAAGAGCAAACCCAACCCTAACGAATAGTAGACGCACGAGAAGCTGTTTTCTTACATCTGCAAAACCTCAGCGGCAATTTGACCCCTGCACACATGGAACCCATATACTCAAGTGGGACCTTTCCAGAGCTCATCGGGGTCCGTAAAATGGTTTGTCTGGGATACGGCAGCTTGACATATCGCTAAAGAGATAAGGAGACACCAATACGTGGATCAGGACACATACAGGTAGCGAACAGGTGGGACAAGGTGCGACAAGAACAGGTTAGGGTAGGGATGTAAAGCAGAAGTATGGAAGCGAAGTACGTGGCAGGGGATTGGAGAGCAGAGTAGGGTGAGGGAAATGCAGAGCAGGGCAGGGAAGGTGTATATAAAATGGCAGAGTATGGCAGGGTGAGAGAAAGGGTGGTGGAAAGGCAGGACAGAGGTAAATAAAAGGGCACAGCATGGGAGGGCAGAGGAGACCAGAGCCGGGTAAGGAAAATGCTGGACAATAACAGGGCAGACCAGAGGTAGTAAAAAGGAAGAGCGCACTGGGGAGTTCAGGGTAACACCGGAGATTCAGGGTCACACCAAGGGGTTCAGGGTCACACCGGGGGTTCAGGGTAACACCGGGGGGAGTTCAGGGTCACACTGGGAGGGGTTCATGGTAGGATAATGCAGGACGATTAAAGTAGGCAGCAATGGAGCAAAGGGTATACTGACAGAAAAAATGAAGACATGGCAAACTAGTAATAAAAGCAGACAAGACAGCTTTCTTCAACATTTACATCCAGTCACGAAATACTGAGATTGTTTAAACGAGATGAACAAAACATTTTGTGTATAAGTATGTGCTTGCTACTGGACCGCTCGATTCGCTCAACTAATATAACAGATTCAGCTAAGTTCTAATAATAACATTCTTACGATGATGATGTGATGGTGACGGCGAGAGTGATGATAATGATGATGATGATGATGATGATGATGATGATGATGATGATGATGATGATGATGATGATGATGATGATGATGATTTTATCGAAAACATTATGATGATGATGGTTATGATGACAGTGAGAGTGATGATGATCTTAGTAACGATGATGACCACTGATGATTATGATGGTGGTGATGATTTTAGTAACGATGATGACCACTGATGATTATGATAGTGGTGATGATGATTTTTGTGAAAAAGCAGATCGTTGATGATGATCATTGATGATGATAATGATGATGTTGATGATGATGACGATGATGATGTTGATGATTTAACTCGTGATGATGATCATTCATGATGATCATTGGTGATGATGACGACGAGAACTACGACGATGACAACAACTACGATAATACTGGAAGCTCTGCCATGTGTAGACTTCATCTTATAAATATTTATATTTGTAGCAATAAATGCCAGGAACCAAATATATGTCGTGACTTTCTAATGCACGTACTCGTCAGTCCATCCCTCCTTCCTTCTTTCATTCCTTTCTTCATTCCTTCCTTCCTTAATTCCCCTGCCTTCCTCCTTCCTTTCTTCATTCCTACCCTCCTTTGTTCCTTCCATCCCTCGTTTATTTCTTTCTTCCATCCATCCTTCCTACCATTTCCTCCTTCTTTCCTTCCTTCCTTCCTTCCTTCTTATTTTATTCCTTCCTTTCCTTCTTCCTTCTTTCCTTCATTCATTCAATCCTTCCTTCCCTCCATCCATCAATCTATCCATCCGTCATTCCACCTATCCATTGCTCCGCCAACAGAACCACCATCCACCTATTCATTATTAATTAATAAATTGTTTCCTTATTTCAGTCAATCGTTAATTTATTTACTCCTAGCAGATAAGTTGGTCCACACTGCCGTGATGCTTTCTCGCAATCGCACGAGCTTCCTCAGTCATAAGGTACCTTCCCTTGACCCTCTGACCAGGTCCGGACCGCCCGTAGTCATCCAGGCACTGCTTAATCGTACCCCTGTTTTTCTCGGCATTCTCCTCACCCTCGGGCTTCACGGCCCTTGTTGGGTGCATCCGGTTCGCAGATGGAAGATCTCCCTTCAGCGTCTTCGACATGGCACTCCCCGAGTGCCTCACCAGAACGGAGTCGTCCACTGGCCGAGCCTTATGGACGGTCTTCTTGATGGGCATGCCTGGGTATCCCTGGAGACAGTCGCCCATGACACCCTTGTTCCTCTCGAAGGTCCCCTGCGCTTCCGGTCTGATGGCTCGCGCACATGGTCGAGGCGACTGGTAGTCCTTGTTGGCATTCTGATCCAGAACTCGCTTCATCATTCCCTGGACGCTCTTGGCGACGATCTCCTCTACCTCTGGCCGTAGCTTCTTGGACTGTGCCTCTCCACCTCCACCCTCCATCCGTAGCAGCCTCTGCATGTCACCCCCTTTGGCCTTCTCCATCGTCGCCTTGACCTCTTCCGATAAGTACCTCGAAAACGGTCTCGGCGTCTGTCCCGTGGGACCGGGACCCCAGACGTCTGATTCCGCACCGTTCCGGGATGCTATCTCATCCGCATCCCTTGATGCAACCGTGGATCCGTAACCGTTATTGAACTCCCCTGCGGACACACTCGGGTTGTGTCCGAACCAATCTGCAGGCGTGCCACTCCTATCCTTTGAGCAGATCTCGTGTGCCTCCTTCATCGTGAGTCGGGACTTTGGACGGTCGTTTTCCATAGGATTGTACGTAAACCAATTGGGTATCGTTTCAGTTCCCTGGATCTTCCTCGCGTTCTCCGACACATAATCCAGCGGACCGGTCTTCGGAACGGGCGCCTTAAATTCCTGAGGCGCGGACTTGTACCACTTCATCGTGTGGTCGCGGTCCTCGTGTCTCGTCTTGACATCAAGGCCGGCCGCATCGCCAACGCGAGCCTTCGGAGGCTGAAAGAAGTTTTGATTGTCATCGTGCTTGTACCAAGTCTCCTCTTTCCCGTAGACCTTGTCCTTCATCTCCTCAGAGCATCTCGGGCGTGGCTGGGGATCGAGGCGAGCGTTGGGATTGTGGCAGAACCAGTCGTCTGTTAATCCCTTGCTCCTGGTTGCGATCTCGTTGGCCAGTTTCGTCGTCAGGCGGAGTGGTTTCGAAGGAAGGTGTTCAACGTTCTTGCCATCGTGGCGGAACCAGTCGTTTGTGATGCGGTTCTTCAGAGCGTAGTCTTCCGCCTCTGGTCTAGTGCGCGGATGAATCGTCGGTTCGTGAGGTCGCCCGGGCGTCGCAGGCATCGCAATTTAGGCGACTTTACTAGAATTTAAAATTCCCAACATCTTGATATGCACCTTGAATATAAACAGCCCATTCATAGTCTGTGGTACACTTGGAAAAAGGCAATATATGACTGACGCGGTAGTAACGAATAGTCATACGGGATTTCCCCATAAGGAACATTTTTATGACTACTAGGCCATACGAAACATAATATGATGCCTATCCATCTGGCCTCGTCTCTCTCTCCGTCTCTTATCTCTCTCTGGTCTCTCTCTCTCTCTCTCTCTCTCTCTCTCTCTCTCTCTCTCTCTCTCTCTCTCTCTCTCTCTCTCTCTCTCTCTCTCAAAATTATTACATACTGCACAAAATTCAGAGGGGCATTCAAGGGTATTTTAAAAATGACTTAGCGGCTCTTCTTGTATGCAGCTTTAAAAAGGTTCATCACCCTGGTCTAAGGCATCACAAATAGTGAATGACCTACTTTTAAAAATTAAAAATGTTCACTACTAAAAAGATATATTGTTATGCTCCTCCTCTTCCTCCTCCTCCTCCTCCTCCTCCTCCTCCTCCTCCTCATCATCATCATCATCATCATCATCATCATCATCGCCATAGATGTCATTAGCGTGATCACCGCTGTTGTTTGTCATTAGTTTTTGTCACAGTCTCTCTTTATTTACTTAATATAAAACCCGGTTGTGATTGGCCGTTCTATTTACTCAACAGTTTTTCCCAAGTGTAACCATTTAAATATATACCCATAAATTAACAGTAATAAATTATTCATGGATTCTTAAAGAGATATAATTTCATACTTCTTTACATCGAAATTGCAGTGGAAATTGTAATTGTAACAAGAAATTTGAATTGCACAGTTTTAAGAGCAGCACTTCTGACACTAGTCCAGTTACTCAAATGTCATTATTCCTAGTCTCTTAAACTGAAGCCTGAAGCCTCTTCCATGCATGAATTGTCAACCGGAGAAGCAAGCTGGCAACATTGAATTTTGAAAGCACAGTTGATACTCAAGAGAACAATTAGTAAGTATGTATGTATCTGGCTCTACATAAATGCCTTTAACAATCCCATGGAGGCATTAGAACATTGCTATCGTTTTGACTGCAATGTCACATGAGTTGACCATTGATATATATGATACAATACAACTAACATCTGACAAGTAGTCTGCTTAAAAAATTTCATCTTGGGGATTATAAAGGCATAGTAGAAGATGTTAGATTAGATTAGATTAGATTAGATTAGATTAGATTAGATTAATTATAGGTGTACGAAGAAGTGATTTTAAGTTGAGGTGAACATTTTTCTTGTGGTCTCTGTCTGAAAAGTTCCTCCTCTGATACAAACGGCTCAAGGACAGACAGTGTGAAATTTATGAAAGTAGGTCATGTAAAAATATTTATATCCTGAACTGAACTGAGTATACCTCCTGCTCGCTTTGACCCTGTACGCATCCTATGACCTATATTACAACCAAGGCCAACTCTTCCTCAATCAACATCTGCGTTAAAAGTGTTCTGATCCTGGTACACATCTTGAGATGATTTTTTTTATATGATCATGAAGTTGGATGTTATGCTGGGTTGAACTGGCCGCCTGTAAACTGTTTATGTGAGAGGATAGATAATCGAGGTGTAGTGGAACTTTTGACCCTTTCAGATTGCCATTTTGATGCCAGCACTTGAAATGCTATGGGTGGAACTGTCATTATTTGATTGGTCTGTTGTGTGATGATTCAATAAACAGCTTCAATCAATCAATCGATTAATCAATGAACCAACATTTCACTGGTGTTCAGTCACAGTTACCGGTCCCTCCATCTGGAACTCCCTACCTCCTCATGTTCGCAACTACCTTAGCGAGACTCTCTTTCGCTCTGTCAGCGCTCGTGAATAAGCTGGTGCCCTGCGCTTGGCTTTCGAGTGGCGCTTTAGAAGTTTGGAGATTACGATTATGATTAGCTCTAAACTGAAAAATTACCTCTTCCAGCCTATTTACAGACCTGAATGACCCCTGCATGACCTCAAAGTGCAGTTCTGAACTTTTAAGCACACTGTTTACCAGATCTTAATTGTATTGTACTATACAATATTGTACGATGAAGCAATTTTCCAGACTGTTTTGCACTGAATTGTGTTCTATATGCATAGCCGTCCATAGCCACATTCATTACACCCAACTTTGATCATTAATTCTAATTGCAACGTGCCATTTAGAGGTTTTTGAAAATTGCTATATGAGTGTTTACCTACATCAGTAAATATGAGCATTTAGATAACCCCAACAGTCTATGACAATTGAGGATAATGACAATTATTAATGGCAATTAGTGCTTTATGGAAGCCGCAACTTCCACAGGCTGTGAGGTTCAAGGATCTCAAACATAAATTCATTAAACAGGCAGCTGGTTGGAGCCTAATTGTTTGCCACAGGGTAATATGTGCATACATACATACACATACATATATAGGCCTACACACATACATACAAACATAAATACATGAATGTGTACATTCAAATATAAATCAGTGAATCAATCAGTCAAAAGTTTTGTAATGGTCAAGCACAGTGATTCAACAAATTAGACCTAATATTGGCTACAATGGGAGGACCAAAAGGGAACAGGATCCCTCTGTGTAGGGTCACCCAAGTAGTGATTATCATGTACTGATGATAGGAGAGCTGAATAAAGCAAAGTAACCCATTGGAACAAAGCGAGTTATAATGGTCTTTCTTTTATATGGTTATTTACACAATAAATAACTAGACTTCATTTATCTAAATCAGTTCAATTGAAAACTTGACTAAGAGCAGTGTTGGGTATGAGTTAACTCAGATGAGTTTAAACTCACGAGTTAACTCACTTGCTGTGATTTATGAGTTTGAGTTAACTCATCTTAAAGAGTGTGAGTTATGAGTTTGAGTTAACTCATATTTTCTGTGAGTTTGAGTTATAACTCAATTATTTCAAACTCAACTCACTCGGCACATATTATGTTGAAACAAGCCGGTTTTTTAAATATCGGAACAGGCTGTCACACACCAACTTTTAAAAACTTCTGCTTAAAGCTAATACCAATCATGTTTGAGATGTGAAACATGTGGACTGTGGTGTTTACTTTGACTCAGTAATAATAACCTGATTTATCCATTATCCCATTAATAATAATAACAGTTATACTAGTAATAATAAACTGATGATACCATTTCCTGGTAACTGTGTATTTGTACAACGTTCGATTAAACGTGCTGGTATGAGACAAGTGAGTTGATGAGTTAACTCATTTAACAACTGAGTTTGAGTTAACTCATTTCACTTAGGATGAGTTGAGTTTGAGTTTAAACTCATTTTCAGGTGCATGAGTTGAGTTTTGATTTAACTCATTTCGTGTGTGAGTTTACCCAACACTGACTAAGAGCTTAACTACATGGTCATATGCACAAATTAATTAACATAGACTTTAAAGTTGGTGATGAATGTATGCAATCGATTTTTAAATTACCATAGATTATTGGAGTGATGGATTTCCAGTGGGATTGTGTTCCATATTGAGGAGACGGAAGATTTAACATTAAGCCTACAAATGTTGGTGCGAGCCTTAGCTGGGCGATACGCAGTTGAATTTCTAGCATTGTATGTGTGTATGTCAGACCCAGTGGAAAAGTAGCCCCTAAATGCCAGAGGAAGTAAATCATGTTTCAAGTGGTAAATGAATTCACCAATTTGGAACCAAGCTGATCAATCAGAGCTTGTAGCTAGTAGTGTGTTCGCCCCTACGAATACCCACAATCATATCTATGCACCGCCCCCTTTTGCAATACTACTAATTTTCGGAACCTAGATTTACACGTAGATGACCAGATCATATTGTAAATAGGTTAAGTATGGATAGACTAGGGTGCAATACAACAGAAGTATATAAATACATACATATATGCAAACATACACGCATGCATACACAAACATACAAAACAGCATACAAGCATACAGGCAAATCTGTTTATGCTTCATAGTCCAGTTGGACTGATAAAGGTCAGTCATTTGTCATTCTACATTTGTCTCATGATACAAGGGCGACCCTAATAAGCGGGCCCTTGGTCCCTTTGGTCTTCTTGTTGTATCCCCTGCAATGTTACTGTTTACTGTGTTAATTGTTATCGGTTGCCGGTTGGTTGTACTGGGAACGATAAACGAATGATTGATTGATTGATTGATTGATTGATTGATTGATTGATTGATTGATTGATTGATTGATTGATTGATTGATTGATTGATTGATTGATTGATTGATTGATTGATTGATTGATTGATTGATTGGTACATGTCAGCATTCATACACATATACTTAGGAACAAAATGTACTCACATTCATGCATATATAAATACATACATACATGCATACGTCCACACACGTTCTATGCAATGAAGCCATCTTCCACGACGACATATCACTTTGCACACAACATTAATCTTATTTCCAATGGCATAAAATTAAAATCTCATAAAAATAATTTTAAAATGGGTATAAATTAACTGACTGCATGTATAATGCAATGTACAAATGCATAAACTCCAATGACAAAAATGTACTTATCTAGTTTACCTTTAAACGTCTCTCGGCGCGGACAACGCTGCTTGCGATAGGAATCCCAACTAAAATCCTTTTAATTTACTCGGAATAACTGAAGGCTTTAGTGATCAAATCTTTCGCACTTAAGACGCATACAAATAAAGGCAAACTGCTGAAATTTTTGTTGAACAAAACCATCAAAACATGGCTCAATATCAATTGTTTTTATTTCACGGTCCTCAGAATGCGTAGAGTGTCCGAGCACAGCTTTATTTACAACGTTGCCTAGCAACCCGACCTGACCTAATAAGCATGCGCGGTGAGAAAATAGTCTAATGATACGACAGTCACTTCTCTGTTTGGGGTCTTTCAGCGCTAGCATATTGGACCCTAAAAGATACACTACAATTATACAATACAATAAAAGGGCAAAATTCGCTTGGGGACAAAACGGACCGATGCAAAGGTCAGGACTTTGCTAAATACGTATTTACTTATTTATTTGTCCTGGATAATTATAGAATCACATATTTTCGGCTGCTGTAGGCCTTCTGCTTTTGTGTGAGTCATCTACTAGTAGTAGCCCAAGGATCTTGCTAGTAGCCTAATTAGCCGACAATATGCCGAACTTCTACCTCGCTATCATCGTAACACGGTCCGTAAACAGGGAACCTAAAGGTTGTGGTAGGCCTACTTATTCAAAGGGGCACCGGTGGTAAAGGATCTCGTCACATAGGATGATAGGCCTAAATTCATTGCAAAATAAGCAGGACAAGGTCATAGATCTGACTGTGTGACTGACTGAGTGACTCACTGAGTGAGTGAGTGACTGACTGACTGTATGACTGACTGAATGAGAGGCTGAGTGAGTGAATGACTGAATGACTGACTGTGTGACTGACTGAATGAGAGGCTGAGTGAGTGAATGACTGAATGAGAGACTGAGTGACTGAGTGAATGACTGAATGACTGACTGGGTGAATGAGTGACTAATTGACTGAAGACTGATTGACAGCATTGGCTTACTGTGACAGGCTGACTGAACCAGTTACTGACTGACTGTTACTGATTGACTGAGCGAGGATGACTTAATAAACAAAGGAATGAAGGATGGAAGGAACGAAAGAATGATCAATCGATATTTTGTTTGATTGACTGATTGATTTTCCTGGTTGATTGATGCCATTGTAGCTTGGTAGCACCAGCCATGTTCAATCGAAGATGATGGATCTCATAGAGGCGTCCAAGAACGGCGACGTCAACAGTCTGCGACGACTCCACCTAGCGACGGAAAGCGTCGACATCAACTTCCGTTGTCCGCCAGATGGCACGACGGCGCTCTATTGGGCCGCGTGCAACGGTCACGTGGCGGCCTGTGATTGGCTGATTCGCCATTCGGCTGACGTCAACCTTACGACAGAGAAGTCTGGATCTACACCGTTGCATGGGGCGGCCGATAGAGGGCACACGGATTGCGTTCGAGTTCTACTAAGAAGGTAAGATTTAAAAAGGTGTCTAAGATAAAAGACTATAAACACACAAAAACAGATCTTCTTGACAACCTATGCTATATATAAGGCAGCTTCGTTTAAATCGAACTCCGCCACTGCTCGTACTGTCAGTACCACTCCCAAGCCTGGATGAAGGAGGAGGGCGAAGCTACTGGTCTTTATTACCACATATTGGTCGTTAAAGAGTAAACAAGAAGAATCATTGGCTGGGATGGGCATAACTTCAATACTATAATGTAATTCCTAGACCGGGTTTAGTACCGGGAAGTTTTGAATTTTCAGTGTAGCGCTCTCACAAATGAGCTAACTAAACATTGAGCTGGATTATGTCAATTTCCGGATGTATCTATTTATTTTTATACCGCTATTTTATGTCTTAAACTACGAACGATCTTCAACTCCTTTTTTTTGCTATAGAGGCTCTGACGTCAGAGTCGTTACCAAGAGCAACGGTGACACGGCGCTCCATCTGTCGTCCTACCGAGGTCACGTGGACATCTGTCGTCTGCTACTGGAGCACGGCGCATGCGCAGACGTGCTGAACAAACAAGGACGAACGCCGATGCAGGAAGCGCAGATCAAAAGCCACTACGACATCTTCCAACTCATCTCCAAGTACCGTTCTGGTAGGTTTGCATTTCGACACCTCTTTTTAATGTATTGACGAGTCTATAAAAGCTCTTGAGCAGCCCCAAAAGTAGTTGAAACTTGAACTTTGTTCACGTGGTAACGGTGCAATTTAGAGCTCTCTTTAGACACCTTTTAAATATTGTCAACAGATTCTATTTAGACATGAGACCCACTACTAAAACTTATGAGAACATTACAAGAAAATGAACTGAAATACATCAAACACTTTATAGACGTCAACAGCCTTTGTAGCTATAAGATGTCGTTAAATATTGGATTAAATAAAAAAATACCGCCACTAATGCTATCCAACAAAAATTTAATGCGAAGAGCTGCAATATGCCAAAATAATTTATGTCGACGGCTACGGCCTTTGTTGTCATAAGCTATCTTTAACTACTGCCACTATAGTCCTTCACTCGCAATTGCTCATGCGCTTCGGCGTGAAACTCCGATTCAGCGTCCTCGCAGTAGTCGGGAGCGCCTCTGAATAGGCAATCTGGTAGAGGCGCTATAACAAGTGTTCAAATACAATACAATTATACTATAATAATAAATGTAACTCCGCCGCTGCACGTCCGTTCCATAGTGCCAGGCAGTGCCAGTCCAAAGCCTGGTGATGGAAGAGGGCGAAGCTAATGATCTTTGTAATCCCACAGTGTCCAAAAACTGAAACTACTACTACGCAACTAATCGTACTCTATTATTATTATTATTATTAAATAAATTTGTAACGCGCGCAAGGTCACACCGAAATGTGAATCTGAGGCGCGGATAGTCAGCCGCCAGGTGAAGATGCACTTAGATTTCTAAATCCTTGAAAGCCAAGGAGAAATAGTGAGTTTTGAGCCGCTTTTTGAAGGAAGGAAGTGAAGTTGAGCTACGAAGAGAAAGTGGTAGTCGATTCCATTCCTTTGGAGCAGAGGCGTGGAATGCACGAGAGCCCATAACTGTTCTGCATCGTGGCTCAGCTAGAAGACCTGTACAATGCTTCTGAAAGGCTTATGCTATGAGAAGCGCTTTATAAATGATCAAGTACAATGCAATACAATACAATACAATACAATACAATACAATACAATACAATACAATACAATGCCTGTCCCAAAACATGATAGCTTAGTTTTAGACACCTCTCTTAAATGTTTCGATCAGATTATAAATATGCTTGAACGGTGAACGAACCATCAAAACTCCGCTATTAAATGCATGCCAAAATGTCGCCTTGTTGCATCTGCACTGCATTTATGTAGAATGTTTTTCTGTAACTGAACGTTTGTGTTGTCCGTGGTAACCGACTGGTTACTGGTTAGAGCATTCATTCTCTTTACACACCTTTAAAATTATTTCAATGGTTGCTATATATTCACTGGACGCATTAGTCAATTGGTTAGAGCTGTAATATGCCAAAGTAATTTCTGTCGACGGCAACAGCCTATGGTGTCATAAACTGCCGTTAAACTGGATCCATCCGTCAATTTGCTAGAGCGCTGTCTTTAGACACCTTTTAAACGGTGTCAAGATATGTTATAAAATAGCGTCTTTTAAACAGCAACAGTAACCGATAGGTTATTAGAGCGCTTTCTTTAGACACCTTTAAAACGTAGTCAATCAATACTATATAAGCCTGGAACACAGGAGCCGTGTGGTCAATCCGCTAACGAAAAGAGTGGGAAGTAGGAATACGCGTTTCGTCAATTGAGAGTTATTCTGTAGGGACCTTGAGCAAGTACTTTACTTACAATTGCTCATAGACATCGATTCAAAATTGGTTATTTGTGAAGCGCCACTACCTAATAACCAAGCGCTAAGTTGTTGTGAATGAAAATCCCAACACGGTTACAGTCTCGAGGAGAGGATAGAACCCGAAATCTCTGCGTTTAAAGGCGAGTGCTCTGACCAATGAAACACAGTGTCACAAGAAGTAATGTAACGTAGGTCAGTCTCATCTAATCTAATCTAATCTAATCTGATCAAATCCAATCTATTGATGATGATGCCTGCAATGATGTTGACTAAGATGATAATGACGACGTTGCAGATTCGTCGCGAGACAGGGAGAGGTCACTAAGGTCACTGGGGTCACTGAGGTCGTCGACCTGTGAACTCGACTCAAATCCGAGACATTCTCCGTTGCCAAGCGACGAGATGAAGATGATCAGTGAACCCATCTTCAGCATCAGCAGCAACTACAACAGCGACAACAACGTCCGTCCTACGACAGATGATAAAGACCTACTTAGTCATCATCATCATCGTGATAATCGCATCTCTCAAGGTCAGTAAACAATGTCTTATCGTCCAGGTGGTGCTTCGAACGTTCTTTCCATCATTGATACGTTCATTCACTTGTTAATCATTTCATTCACTTGTTCATCTGTTCATTCACTCGTTCAATCGTTCATTCACTCGTTAATCATTTCATTCACTTGTTCATCTGTTCATTCACTTGTTAATCATTTCATTCACTTGTTCATCTGTTCCTTCACTTGTTAATCATTTCATTCACTTGTTCATCTGTTCATTCACTTGTTCATCTGTTCATTCACTTGTTAATCATTTCATTCACTTGTTCATCCGTTCATTCACTTGTTCATCCGTTCATTCACTTGTTCATCCGTTCATTCACTTGTTCATCCGTTCATTCACTTGTTCATCCGTTCATTCACTTGTTCATCCGTTCATTCACTTGTTCATCTATTCATTCACTTGTTCATTCGTTCATCCGTTCATTCACTTGTTCATCCGTTCATTCACTTGTTCATCCGTTCATTCACTTGTTCATCCGTTCATTCACTTGTTCATCTATTCATTCACTTGTTCATTCGTTCATCCGTTCATTCACTTGTTCATCCGTTCATTCACTTGTTCATCCGTTCATTCACTTGTTCATCCGTTGATTCACTTGTTCATCCGTTCATTCACTTGTTCATCTAATCATTCACTTGTTCATTCGTTCATCCGTTCATTCACTTGTTCATCCGTTCATTCACTTGTTCATCCGTTCATTCACTTGTTCATCCGTTCATTCACTTGTTCATCCGTTGATTCACTTGTTCATCCGTTCATTCACTTGTTCATCCGTTCATTCACTTGTTCATCCGTTCATTCACTTGTTCATCCGTTCATTCACTTGTTCATCCGTTCATTCACTTGTTCATCTGTTCATTCACTTGTTCATCTGTTCATTCACTTGTTCATCCGTTCATTCACTTGTTCATCTGTTCATTCACTTGTTCATCTGTTCATTCACTTGTTCATCTGTTCATTCACTTGTTCATCATTGTTCATTCACTTGTTCATCCGTTCATTCACTTGTTCATCTGTTCATTCACTTGTTCATCTGTTCATTCACTTGTTCATCCGTTCATTCACTTGTTCATCTGTTCATTCACTTGTTCATCTGTTCATTCACTTGTTCATCTGTTCATTCACTTGTTCATCTGTTCATTCACTTGTTCATCTGTTCATTCACATGTTCATTCGTTCATTCGTTCATTCACTTGTTCATTCGTTCATTCCTTATTCATCTGTTCATTCACTCGTTCAACCGTTCATTCACTTGTTAATCATTTCATTCCTGGCTAATCCGTTCATTCGCTTCTTTACTCGTTCATTCACTTTTTCAGTTCATTTACTTCTTCGTCCATTCATTAAATTTTCATCGACTCATTCACTTGCTCATCAATTCGTTCACTTCGTTCAGTCTATGGCAACATGTACAAGGAACAAAAGCTGATGCGTAGATCGATTTGTAGATCGATTGGCTAATTTGATTGTTTGATTAATTGCCTGATTGATTGACTGATTGATTGATTGACTGATTGATTGACTGATTGATTGACTGATTGATTGACTGATTGATTGACTGATTGATTGACTGATTGATTGATTATACTTTTCAGTTCTGCCATGGCTAGACGAAACTCTTCACCTCATAACCGATTCTGTTACGTCACTTGGCCAACTTCCTCTTCCGCCGTCATCAACCGGGAACCAGTCTCGGAGAATCTCGACAAACAGCGTCGACCGGAAGTCGACAATCGGCGCACCGGAAGTCGTCTTGGACGACAGCGATCGAAAGGTCAGGAGACGCGAAGAGGTCATCTTTGGTCTGGTTCGACGTCTTTCATCGTTGACGTCATACATTCTAAGTCTCGAGGTTCGTCTGACGGATCAGGACCTTCGTCTAGCTGAACTGACCCAAGAGAATGAGGTCCTGACGAGGGCGCGCCGCCGGTACGAGCGCACTGTTGAAGAACTTGAAGAAGAACGCCGTTTGAACGACGAACTTAAGACCAGGATGCACGGTGCAGAGCGGGAACTGGAGCGCATGCGCAGTCGAGGGTCGACGTCAGAGGGCCGGAAAGTGGGACAGGTTTCCGCCGGAAACACGTGACTTACGTAAATTTTGTAAAGCAGCATAGGCCACGTGACAAATGCGTTATATAAAAGGTCGTTTAACTCTAACTGACGCTCTTTGAGTTATCGTTTATGGTTATGTCTAGAAAGTGTCTGTTAGTGAGGTGGTCATAGGTTTCATAGGGCGTTATATAAATTACGATTTAATGTATGTATGCATTTGAGTGTGTATGTACGCGTGTGAATTCTTATTGCTTGTATGTATGTGTGCGTGTATGTATGCATGCATGTGTGTATTTTTGTATATGCATGGATGTATATCTCGTATTTGTGTATCAAGACATCTACATATGGCACCATTTCAGACAGACAGAGACGTAGACGGACAGAGAGACAGAGACAGACAGAGACAGACAGAGGCACCGAGAAAGAGACAGGCAGAGAGACAGACAGAGAGACGGACAGAAGGACAGAGACTTGGGGGTGGGGGCCGATAGCGCATTGGATAACACACTGGCGTAGAGAGCGAGAGGTAGTCCTACCGAGTTCGGAGTCCCGTTCTGGGGCGGATATGCTTTGTAGGCTGCTATTAGCGCCGTTGTATTGCAGGCTGTCTGTTCTGTTAGTAGTTAAGATTGTTTCAATTGCATAACATGTAAATGTACAGGCGCAGTGCGATTGTCAGGCGCTTGATAAAAAAAAAGATATTATTATTATCATTATTATCATTATTATCATTATTATCATTATTATCATTATTATTATTATTATTATTATTATTATTATTATTATTATTATTATTATTATTATTATTATTATTATTATTATTATTATTATTATTATTATTATTATTATTATTATTATTACTATTATTATTATTACTTCTCCGTTGAAGAACACACCAAGGTGTCTTCCTCGTGTGTTAAGCCAGGTATATATCTGCGTCTTTCGTTGAGTTCAACCCCTGGGGGTCTTTCCATCGGTCATTTGCCCCTAGCCGCACATTCAGTCGCCTACCACAACAGACAATCGAATTCGGATTTGTGATCTATTGTAGCCATTTCTATGTTGTCATGTTTCGTCGACCCAGAACAGATTGTGATTCTCCTTACAGATATTATTTTAGTTACAGTTACAGTGATAGTTAATGTTTTTTTTATTATAGTTATAGTTATAGTTATAATTTTTTTGGTTATAGTTATAGTTATCGATAAACGAAATCAGTTTATTTTCGTTAACGAACATTTTCGTTATCGTTATCGTTAACGAGAATCACACTGACCCAGAACTTCTAAGGCTGCGACGTCGTTTTGATAGCTAATGCGATAATTGCGATTTCTTACTTTCTAATGTTAGATAGCGTGATAGTCTTAGTGGTTATCGCGCTCGACTGTCAACCAAGAGAGGTCGGTGGTTCAAATCCTCGTCAAAGCAGACATCTTTGTAGAGATTCCTTGCGCTCACGCTGCTCGACTGGAAGGAGCACACTGAACAACACTGAACATACGCTGTCAGTGGGAAGATGAGACGGCGAGGAAGAAACGACTAGCAGTCGCTCTGATATGCCGAGGCTAAGAAAATGAAGTCGGCAATGCTATAATACCTATGGCTGCCTCTACGGGGGCTGAGTTTAAGGGTAATTCTAGGGCCGTTCACATCGCCCTTAACACAGGCTATGGACTGGTACTACCAGAAGACGTGAGCGGCGAAGTGTAGTTTAAGGAAGTAGTATACTAATGTCCACTTGTCCAGTGTTTAGCGATATCTTGTGGCCTTCCCTAGGAAAGAATGAATTGAATAGGAGTGAATGGAGGGTTGAACTGGCTCTTGGATGGACCCTGAGTTTAACGGCAGCTTATTACAACAACGGTCATTGACGTCGGCGGAAATTATTTTTGAACCGATCTCTCCACTCGTATTTTATTGTGTTAGCTTGTTCTGTTTTGCTTATAGTTGTAGATCAAATAGTTTCGAACATTTCTCACCGTTCCTATGCCATAATTACAGTGATGGTTTGGTCAGACTTGAATAATAAATGCGCTTCTGTATTTACATATAGGAGAAACTCAACACGTAAAAGAGGTGTCTAAGGAAGTCTTCTTCTGTTCTGATAGTATATAGAGTGGTGGTTTTCAGCCTGGGTTCCGCGTAACCTAAGGGTTCTTCGACTGTGGGCATAAACCAGTTCACTGCATAATTTAAGAAATAAACAACTGAATTCGCCAAAGGATTAGGAATGAGTAGAATTCTTCACAGCTTTCAGTAATTCTTGGACGATTGCAGCGATTCTGGTAGCAAAGACCATTAGTGTCGCCCTCCTCCTTCATCGTGTGTGTGTTTCTGTTTAACGACTAGCTGTGTGGTAACAAAGACCATTAGCGTCGCCCTCCTCCTTTATCCAGGCTTGGGACTGGCACTGTCAGAAAGCGAACAGTGGCGGAGCACTTTAGCTTCGGTTTACAACTTTTAAAAGGTGTCTAAAGAGAACGCTAAATCCAACCGCGGGAATCACAACTGTTTGGTTACAGACGGACCTCTACATGAATGCAGAACCTTCCAGAACGGTACTTGGAGATGAGTTGGAAGATGTCGTAGTGGCTTTTGATCTACGCTTCCTGCATCGGCGTCCGTCCTTGTTTGTTCAGTACGTCTGCGCATGCGCCGTGCTCCAGTAGCAGACGACAGATGTCCACGTGACCTCGGTAGGCCGACAGATGGAGCGGCGTATCACAGTTGCCCTTGGTAACGAGTCTGACGTCAGCACCTCTCGGATAGGAACGAAGAGCTTGGAAAGATCATTGGAAGGTCTAAGGCAAAAATAGTACTAAGAAAATTTGCAGATACACCCGAACGGTTTAAATACGCAGGGAACCGCGACTTAAGAGTCTTTTGTCGCTGTATAATTATTACTTAATATCGATATTACGATAATAATTACAGTGACCAGTGTTGACGTCGACATTATCTTACTATCCTATAAACTGAAACAGCTCAATATTTATGTTGTACATTTGGAAGATCGCTACACTGACAATCTAATAGTGTTCTCAAACCGTGGATTGTGCGAGCTGCCCTTATATATAGCGTTGTTTGACTACGTTTTAAAGGTGTCTAATAAGAGCATGGCATTTAAAAAGTGCTAACGACATTTTTGGCTGGCATGGGGCTGTTGTCGTCGACTTTTCCGCTCAAAAGTACAACGTGGATTGGAAATATTTCGTGTAGTATGTTTTACCATAGTAATAACTGAGAATATGCAAAGTCTTTGAACATGCGAAAAAAGCTTTCAATAATCTCGACTTCAAGTATATTCAGTGACATAACCTTTTTAACGCCACGCAGGACTGAAGGGCGCTGTTTAAGATTCGCTTTTGGTGTGGTAAAAACAATCTCGCTGTAATGACACTGGATGACAACAAAAAACACTGAAACTGCTACTACTTGTTCATAAAGCGTTTGTCTTAGACACCTTTAAAACGAGGTGAGTCGATGTTATAAAAGTTTGCGAAACGATACGCGATTAATGTGACGGTACTCCGAAACACTGGAGAATCGAGAAGTCGACGCTAATCATCTTTTTATTATACGTTAAACAGCAAGTAACCAATCGATTATATTATTTCACGCTTCGTTCTTTCTCTTTAGACACCTTTAAAACGTAGTCAACCAATGCTATATAAGCCTGCGGTTTGGTCAAACCGTACTTAGATTTCTAACTGAAAGTGGAATCGTAGGGATTCCGGTCTCATTGCTTGAAACGGTTATTTGGTATAATGGATCTTGAGCAATTTCTTCACTTGCAAAAATCGCAAAGTGTCATCGATTAATTAGTGACCAAGCATCAACCGATATCGCTGGGTAATTATGAGCGAAGGACTTGCTGAAAATCCATTCACGGTAACAGTCTTGGGAGAAGGATCGAACCCGAAACCTCTGCGTTTCAAGGCGAGTACTCGAACCAGTCAAGAACTAATGTAATGTAGGCCAGTCTAGTCTATTCCATTCTATTCTATTCTATTCTAATCTAATATAATCTAATCTAATCTCATTTAATCAATTGATCATAATGACTGCAATGATGTTGACGATGATGGTGACGACGTCACAGATTCGTCGCTAGACAGAGAGGTCACTGAGGTCACTGGGGTCACTGAGGTCGTTGAACTGTGAAATGGAATCAATTCGGAGACATTCTCCGTGTCTTGGAAGCGACGAGAATCACGAGATGAAGATGATCAGTGAGCCCATCTTCAGCATCAACAGCAACAGCAACAGCAACAGCAACAGCAACAGCAACAGCAACAGCAACAGCAACAGCAACAGCAACAGCAACAGCAACAGCAACAGCAACAGCAACAGCAACAGCAACAGCAACAGCAACAGCAACAGCAACAGCAACAGCAACAGCAACAGCAGCAGCAACAGCAACAGCAACAGCAACAGCAACAGCAACAGCAACAGCAACAGCAACAGCAACAGCAACAACAACAACAACAACAACAACAACAACAACAACAACAACAACAACAACAACAACAACAACAACAACAACAACGTCCTAGAAAAGATGATAATGATGATAAAGACCTTCATAGTCGTAATCGTAATCGTAATCAAGCATTTATATAGCGCCACTCAAAAACAGAGGCGCTCCCGACCCGGGCCAGTCTCTTCACTGGTAAAGGGAGTTTTTCAGGCGCTGGCAGAACTGGTCAAAAGAAATAGAAAAAAGGTCAGTCCTGAGGGACTGAGGTAACTGGTTCCAGCTATTGGGACCAACAATAGCGAAACTCCTAGACTGGGCCGTAGAAGTACGCACCCGCGGGACAACCAAGTAACCACGGGCCGAGGACCGAAGGGAGGAACGACTGTGCAGAGAAGATACTGAGGTACAAAAGGCCCTAAGATAATGAGGAACAGAGCCAGCATGACAGCTAGTCGTCATCATCGTCATCATAATAACATCTCTGATGGTCAGTAAAATAATGGCTAATCGTCCAGTTGGTCATTCGTACGTTCTTTCCATCATTCATTCGTTAATTCACTTGCTCATTTGCTCATTCACTTGTATAATCCGTTTCGGGGTCTTTCCAGCATACATATGCTTAGATACCATTAAAACACTTTAGCCGACGTTATAATAATAATCCTCGTGGCATCGTCTTTCAGTAACACTAGAATTATTATAGGGCTATATTGACGTTAGTGGCCCTTGTGGTCATAAGATGCTAATAATTGCAGGTTAAACCTTTTACAAAAACTCTAATTAGTTGCATTTAAAACATTTAGGTCGTCAATACTTATTCTTCAAACGTCTTTAATCGACAATCACATTTCCGGTGTCGCCAGTACGAAGCCTGGAGAAAGGAGGAGGGCGACGCTAATCTTGTTTTTAATGACCCAGCGTCGTTCAAAAATTATATGAACTGTTAGAACTATTCAAACACTTCCATTGTTATCTATGCAGACGGCTTTTATGCTATTGTCGTTAAACTGTTGAATGCAATCCAATTGCAAGTAAATCTGTGTACCTCAATCCTGATGAAGATTGGATGAAATAATTGTCGTCCACGCCCTGGCAGCTGGCAGATGTCGTTTTATATTAGACACCTTATTAGCGCTTTTGACCAAATCTATATAAGAATTTAAACTGTTACCATTAACGCCTATGACTACCGGAAGAGCCTATATGTTCACAAACAATAATTATCCTTTATGGTCATCGAAAAGAGCCTAAATGGCCACTGATGAAGCCTAATTAGCCACCGAAAAGATTCCTTATAGACTTTCGTGTGTAATTTTTGTACATACTCACTTTTAAATGGGAAGAAACTGATTAGAAATTATGACGACCAAATTCTTATGGTAACTCCGCCAGACTCCATATGATGGTAGTGCCAGTCCAAACCTTGAATAATGGAGGAGGGCGATGCTAATCATCTTTGCTATGACAGAGCGTCGTTAAACAGTTACTAAATACTCTTAGCGGTGCCAGTCTAAAGCCTGCATGCAGAAGGAGGGAGACGCTAATTATTTTTGTAATAACTCAGTGCTGTTAAACAGCAAGTAGTCCTTGCATTCTTAGTTATTACTACGATAAAAAAATAACGAAATCTTTTACATATCGACGTCAACGGGCTTTGATATCTTGCATTGAATTCATTGTCAGCTTTCTGTTGTACGGTCGACTTACGAGCGGTAGCGTTGACGTCAACAGTCCCATGGCTGCCGCAAAATGTAGTTACGCGTTTCCTGATGCGATGCTTTTGCAGGCGGTTCAATAAAGAACGTACTTACTTACTTACTTACTTATTATTAGACACCTTTAAAACGTTGTTCAATAACGCTGTGTATAACGTAGCTTTGCCTGATCAGTGATAAAATCTTTTCAGAAGCCGAGACCCGGGTTTGAACCGGGTACTCTTAGACCTTAAGTGTAACGCGCTCCTAAATAAGCTATGTAAAAATTGACCTGATTAATGCCATAGGAACTGTGAATACTGTTACACTCATCCACTCTTTTATCACAGTCCGACTTGATTACTGTTGCTCACTCTATGCTGGTCTCCCAGCTGGTCGGTTGGGGTGCTTGACCCGGGTCCTGCGCTCTGCCGCACGCCTTTGCGGACGTATCCCCAAATTTGGCCACGTCTCAGGTTATATGCTGGATGTGCTTCATTGGCTCCCTCTACTGCAGCGGATCTCGTATCGGATGATCTCTGGTCTGGCGGTCCTTGCTGGGTCTAGCTCCTGCCTATCTACGCGACCTCTGCTGCCCTAACTTGGGTGCTCCGGGTCGTCGCTCTCTCTCCGCTCTACTGAGAGGGGCGTGCTCATGGTCCCTTTTGCCCGCACAGCTACTAAGCAGAATCGCGCCTTCTCAGTGGTTGGCCCCTCCCTCTGGAATGGGCTCCCTTTGGCACTGCGATTGCATCCCAGAATCCACTCTGAATCTTTCTATTCTTGCCTCAAAACTGTCCTTTTCAGCCGTGCTGGGGTCGGGAACGCTCCTGAGTAGTAACCTTGAAGGGCGCTATATAAATCTTTATAATGAATGAATGAAAGAAGAATTCCACACCTCTTTAAAGTGCGACATTCTTCAGATAAGTATTAGCAGATGCTCGGTTCTTCACTTGATTTTTTAGAACGCAGCATAAGGCGAACGCTAGCTACTGTAGACTGACTTCGTACAGGTAGTTGTACAACTTGTATTATTTCACTTTTGACAAGTTCACTGCCAAGTTCCTCGGCCTAGTTTAGCCGGTCGGCACATTATTTATATCAGCAGCTAAACCTGTCATACTTGTAAAGGTGATTTCAAGCAGATGCTTACTGGCAAGCATAATATTATGTTTTTAAGTCACCCCTACAAGGGTCGGGGTGCATAGCGTTTGTCCGTAGAATTTGAAGGTTAGCGCTTGAGCTTCAAATGTGTTAATCAGGCAATAAATAAGCTTGAACGGTCAAAGGGAAAGTTTTTCTGCAACTCATCGTTTGTGTTTCCAGCGGTAACTGATCGGTGATTTAAACGTTCTCTTGAGACACCTTTCAAACGTTGTCAACCGATGCTATACATGCAGACATGCGACATCGTAATCGGTCAAGTAGGCAGGTCATTAGAATTAGAATTGTATTATTCCAAAATAATTTCTGTCGGCGGCACCGGTCTTTGTTGCCATAAGATTTCATTCAACTCTTAATCCTCCTATCTGCTGATCCGGTAGTGCTAGTCCCAAGAATAGAGAAAAAAGGAGAGAGATATTAATCATCTTTGTAATGACACAGGGTAGTCAAACAGCAACTTACCCAACGATTTTTAAAGGTCTCACTTTAGACACCTTTAAAACTTTGTGAACTGAATCTATATAAGACTGGGACACGGAAACTGTTTGGTGAAATCAAAAGTTAGTTGAAGACAGGAATCAGAGTCTTATCGCTTGAGACGGTTATTCTGAAGGGACATCATCATCATTTTGGGTGATAATCGCATTTCTGACTGTCAGTCAACAATGGATAATTGTCCAGGTTCTTTTTCTCATTCGATCGTTGGTTCATTTCTGTATTCACTTGTTAATTCACTTAATAATTCGTTCATTCACTTGTTTACCTGTTCATCCGTTCATTCATTTGTTCATTCATTCGTTCGTTCATTCGATGGCAGCACATGCACTCAGCGACGATAAACGACGTAGTTATAGATCGATAGATCAATCAACTAATTGACTGATCGATTGTGATTTACTTCATTTGATTGATTAGCTCTGATTCGATTCGCTAACTGATTGACTGATCAGTTAATTTGATTGGTTGAATGATCTATTGTTTTGTTGATTGACTGATTGATTGACTATATTTTTGAATGTTAGTGACATTGTAAGGGTACTGTTTAGACGCCTTTAAATGGTGCCTCTCAGAATCTATAATTTTTTTCGTTTTCAACTGTATTGTTCATTTTTTTGAATTGTCGTCAACGGCCTTTGATGTCATATGACGACGCTAAACTTTGGAATAAAGAAAATATATAAGCATTAGACGTAGTTGTCGATTGGTTAGAGTGCTTTCTTTAGACACCTGTAAAACGTTTTCGACATATACTATATAAGGATGGGACACGATACACGAGAAAGGAGAAAGAACATTTGTGAGAACATTACAAGAAAATGAACGGAAATACATCAACAACTTTAAAGACGTCAACAGCCTTTGTAGTTATAGGATGTCGTTAAATATTGGATTATGTATGCGATGCAATATTGTACTGTAAGTTTTCCGCCAGTAACAAGCTTGGAGAAAAAAGGAGGTAACGCCGTGTCGTTAAACAGCAAATATCCATTCGACTATTTAGAGCGCTTTGTTTAGACACCATTAAAACGTTGTCAATCCATGATATATAAGCCTGGGATACGGATAAAGTGAAATTATTTCTAATCTACTGCGAAGTATGTTCAAAGTAGCGATTCGTGTCTCGTCGCTTGAGACGGTTAATCTGTAGGGACCTTGAGCAATTCCTTTACATACAATTGCTCAGCGCCATCGATTGATGCTTGATAATTAATTAGGGACCACTATCTAAAGACCCGGATTAAATCGATGGCGCTGAGTAATTACTGAGTGAAGGACTTGCTCAGGATCCCTACACCGTAACACTCTCGGAAAATGGGGCTCGAACGTGCACTTTCTGAGTTACACCTGCATTTAGCTTGTTACGCATTATTATTATCAATATTTTTACTTCGATGTTTTACAATTATCATTGCATAACTGTTGTCCCATTGCGCGTTTGCAAATGGCGTAAAAAAACATACTTACTTACTTACTTACTTACAATGCGATCGCTATAACTAATGCAATGGAGGACAGTCTAATCTAATCTAATCTAATCTAATTGACGATGTTCACTACGATGATGATGATGATGATGATGATGATGATGATGATGATGGTGGTGGTGGTGCTGTTGGTGTTGATGATGACGACTTTACAGATTCGTCGCGAGAAAAAGAGAGGTAACTCTTACAGACGCATTTTTCAGCTGTTTGATGGCCACGTGTTGAGCGCTTCTGAGAGACTCTTAAGTGGCGCTTTATAAATGTTTTATTACATTACATTACATTACAACTGAGGTCGTGGACCTGTGATCTCGACTCAATACCAAGCCACTCTCCGTTGCAAAGCCTTTAGCCTACTATATACTGTATTGAACGCAAGCAAACGCTCGGCGCTTCAAATACAAAGCTAAAAATAGTTGCGATTAAGAAACGATAATTAGGAGAACAAAATAAATTCATCCAGAAAACGGATGTCTAACTGTATAGCAACCTTGCCAAGAAACCGTTCCCGGTGATGGAATCAAATCTTGCGAGGACACGGTTTCGTTAGCGTGGGCACAGGTCATAACCAGTACAATGGACTGGGGGGCGGAGGTCGTGGAGGGTGTGGCCAGGATTATTTGAGATGTTTCTAAAGAGGTCTGGGCAGCTATTTGCAAAGTTTATCAAAGGTGGGGGAAGATTTGATAGAAAGCTAAGGGTAACAACTTGCAGACCAGTGCGCATAAAGAGTCAAGTTCCTGATCACTGGCGAAGCCCCACCATACATATATTAGGGTAGAGATAATCCGTACAAGCCGGTTTGAATGTCTAGAAGTATATTTATATATCTACATATATAAACACAAAAACATCATTATTCATTTGGCCACCCGGCTTCCTTTCCATTTTTGACCATTTCGGTTTTTGTTGTTTTCATTTTGTTCATATATTTCTCCTTTTTGATTGACCATAAAAGCACATTTTTCCTTCTGAGATTGGTTTCCTAGCCTCAAAAGTGTTACATTCATTTTTTTTAGCTATTTAGTCTCTTTTTCTTAACCCACGGGCTACCAAGGGGGGATGGTTACCACCTCCCCCTACGTTTTTATGCATAATTTCTTTTTCATATGGAATATAATTTTTACAATTTAGGTAGCTGTAGCAGATTCATTTGGGCACATTTTGAGTTAAACACCATGATGGTAGCTCAAGCCGTTCAAAAGTTATACCAGATACACCCGAGGTACCGGGGGGGGGGAAAGGATACCACCCCCTTAGTTTTTTTACCATAGCGTATTCAGTTTTCTTCCTAGAAGAGAAACAAATATACAATTCTTTAGAGCGAATGCAGGGCTTCATTTGCATGCCTAATTATTTGTCTTTTGAACACTGGACGTGATAAAAATAAATAATAATACGTGAAACTGGCGGAATGCAGCATCACAACGTAAACCGATATTTCTACGTAAACGTTTGGCAACAGCTACAGATTTAGAACTTATATTAGCTGAAACAGATACTGAAGATGAAGTGGGAAGCCAGTTTACAGGAAGCATTCGCACAAAATAACCGAAGTAACTTGCAAAAACTGCAAGGACCACCGACATGTTTGACTGCCGTGACAATAACGTGAAGACAGTCTTGTTTCATGTTGCCTTTAGATTTCGCTGTACCTAATACAGACTATGGACTAGTTTGTAGGTTATTGTTACAAATGAAGCCTCATTATGTTTAAAATGTTCTTGAATACATATATCAGTTTCAAAACACACATAGTCTCGTATCGGATGATACGAGACTATGTATGCGGCCCCGGCGTGGTGGGGTAGAGTGACGCTCTCGTCTTCAGGCAACTATACGGCGACTGGTCCGGTCTCGTTATCTACCTTAATCCTACCAAAGTTTCGAGCAACTTTGCAGAAAAGCAGACTCTAACCTCTTTTCTACCATCATCAGCAACCCTGCACATGTATTACATCAATTACTGCCTCCCGTGAAAACTGTTTCATACTCGCTACGCCCCAGAACCCACAATAGAATAATACCTAAGGCAAACTCTCTATCTCGTAAAACATTTGTCACACGGATGCTTTATACTTAATTATTTTTTATATTTGATGATCTTTGTACACCAAAATGCGGTTAGCAGTTGGTTTTTCAATAAAGGATATACTTACTTACTTCCCAAACGATATTCAATGGTCTCAGTACAGACACCTTTAAAACATTTATATAAGTCTGCGACACGGATGCTGTGTGTTGATATCGAAAAAAATGGTAAGCAACAGTGCGACCACTGCTTGGGATTTTTCCCAAGATTTTGGGAATTTGGGGTCCGACTTGGGATCTGGGGATTTTTGCCTAACGATCTTGGGATTTTTTCAAAGGCGTCCAGACAGGGCGTCCGCAAGGGGGCGCATGTGCGCCCCCCTGGATTTTGCACATATTTGCAGAGAAATTTTGATTATTTTGGTTATTACAACACGATTTTCAACTTGATTATCGAAAAAACACTAAATTCTTTAGGTAATTATTTAAATTAACACATGAAGCATAAGATTAATTAGTAAGGACTGTAAGGTATACAGTGTACCGACCGTTAAAATACGGCACGCTCTACAAGTTCCCGCTATATCTTTGTTTATGCGTATTTTTGAAATTTTAGCGTATATATAGTTCTCTCTTGGTAATATGAAAATTGACATTGTCAGACCCGAGACGACGAAGTGCTTTCACTCAGTCGTGTCGACTAATTGGTATCGTATTCCCTTTACCAGCGGCTCTTCTATAGCTGTTGTTTTTGGCTGATCGTTAAAGAGATAACAGGTCCGGCCCGGTGAACCGCGTAGTCAGGACGTTATATATATATATATATATATATATATATATATATATATATATAGGGCCTATACATACAAATATATATACAAATATATATTTAAACATATATAATTGACACTGTCTGGAGAGACAGTCTCTGACTAAGTAATCAGCTTCTTCCCTTAGATACCAGCTAACACACGTTCTGACAGACTTTTTAAACGTATACCCCGCTGGCTTCGGAACCAGTCCCAAGCCTGGATGAAGGAGACATTACGAATCTATTGATCTTTGTTGTCGCACGGGTCGTTAAACCTGGGACAATAATAGTCCCATGATGGTCCCAGGTTACACTTGAACCTCTACTACTACGCTTTGCAAGTCACTCGGGCAGTATTACAGGAACGTAGAAGACGAACACTTCTGATAATCTGATTAGGACAATTTCGTAGGAACTGTGAAGGTCGACTGCTTTGAGGGTAGCAAAACTTGGTAGGAACGGAACAGAAATTTCAGGCAACATAGATACATGTAGAGTGATAAATGAGTTTGGACAAGAACCCAAACGATTGCAGTTGTTATTTCAAGAATAAGGTAAGGTTTCAGTCATATAAAATTTTATTACTCTATCATACTAGTTTTTGAAAATGAATGTTCATGAATATTTTCGCATGTTGGGATCCGCGCCAGAGGATCGAGAAGTATAGCCAGCGCCGAGGGAGCGAGTGTCGAAGGTGGAGTCATCGGTTGCTTTCGACACACCCTATGTACCTATAGCCTATTTAGTCCCTGAGACAACTATTTGAAAGTTTGCGCCCCCCTGGAAAAATTCCTGCGGACGCCTATGTCTACAGACTAGTTTTTACCATACTTTGCAACAGTGTTAGCAGATCAGATTAGAAAAAAACTCGTTCAGTCTGAAAGACATTTACTAGGCATTTTGTGAAGAATTGTGATTGTTAAAAGTTAAAACGCATTTCATATTTCATCACATCTTTTTCCTTTTCGGTAACTTTGGATTTTTTTGTACACTTTTGGCCAATCTTGGGATTTTTCTGGCAAGAGCTTGGGATTTCCGAAAATGGAGAGTGGGCGCACTGGTAAGCAATAATTAGAGTCTTAACGCGTGAGACGGTTATTCATCATCATCATCATCGTCGTCGTCGTCGTCGTCGTCGTCATCATCATCATCTTCATCTAATCATCATCATCGTATCGTATCGTATTTAAACATTTGTAAAGCGCCTCTCATAGGGTGAATCGTTCAGAAGCGCTCCCAGTGTGCTAAACCCCGCGAAAATAAACAGGTTTTGAGAAAAGCGAAGAAAGAAGAGAGACTGCCAGATAGAATTTTGGAGCGAACAGAAGGAGAAAGAGCATTCCAAAGAGAGGGACCAATTGAAGCAAAGGAACGAGACTGAGCCATAGCAGTTCTACTACGGGGAACCAAGAGGTCAAGTCTATTGCAGGAACGAAGTGGACGGTGGGAGGAAGCTGAATGAGGCCGAAGTATTACGCCAACCAGATATTGCGGGGCAAGACCCCTCTGAGCCTTGAAGATCAGAGAGAGGATTTTAAATTGTATGCGAGCATGCAGAGGGAGCCAATGAAGTTCGTCAAACATAAAGGTAGAGATGTGAGAGTACCGGGGAAGGCGGGCTATCAGTCTAGCAGCTGTGTTGAGGACCGACTGAAGAGGAGAGAGACGAACCTTAGGAAGACCAACAAGAAGGGAATTGCAGTAGTCAATCCGAGAAAATACAAAAGCATGAACTAAAGTTGTGAAGATGGAGCACAGGTGTTCCTTATGTTGATATATATATAATGTGATATATATATTCGATTGTTAAGCGTTTTAGTCTTAGGCCTTAGTTGCGCTGTCGGCTCGTGGGCGCTTGGCCTAAAGTAGCCTAAACATTGGCTGACGGTAGATTCTCTACACGTGCAGTTAGCGCGCCAAACTTAGAAACTGCTGATGACAGTGAATTTGAACAATACAGTGTAGTACGGTTGTTTTAAGGCAAGAGTTGAGTTGTTGTTATTAAACTGTGTTTGAAGTAAGAAGAAACATTCAAAGAACTGTGTCAATTTAATTCTTAAACAGTTAGAAGACGTTGAGCAATTTATATGTAGAGATAAGGAAAGTTCTTGAGGTAGGTCACAACTAAGAAAGAAAAGAGTTGGTGACATATTTGGTGGCAGCAGCGGTGGGATTCGAAACAACGTCTGGGATTCGAAACAACGTCTGGGATTCGAAACAACGTCTGGGATTCGAAACAACGTCTGGGATTCGAAACAACGTCTGGGATTCGAAACAACGTCGACTGGTGAATACGCATTCAAATCATTGGTAAATCTACGACAACGAAAGCCTCAACGACAAAGGTATAAAAGTTGGTTGTTATCAAACAAAGAACAATTCCCAATACTTCAAACACAAAAGAAAACTGGTGTTTTCCAGAAAGGACAGCACTGAAGTAAAGAAGTAAGATGGAGAAATTAAGTGTCAAAAAACAAGCAGAACTGAAGAAGATGTCTTCTGAAAGATTAAAACAGCGCTTGTTGAAGGCTGGTTTTGAAGAAGAGAAACTGAAAGATATGTCACGTGAGGACATGTTAGAAGCGCTAGCTGAAGTCTGGCTTAAGGAAGAAGCAGAAGAAGAAGGTGCTGTCGGCGGTGTTGTGGAAAAGGTTATTGAAAAACCGCCTGGACTTATGTCTATGGAGATGATGATGCAGTGGATGATGATGAAAGAAGAAAGAGAGGAGAAACGAAGACAAGAAGAGAAAGAAAGAGAGGAGACGAAGACAAGAAGAGAAAGAGAAAGAGGAGAAACGGAGACAAGAAGAGAAAGAAATGCGACAGGAAGAATTACGTCTTCAGAGAGAAAAGGAAGAGAAGGCAGAACGTCTTCAGAGAGAAAAGGAAGAGAAGGCAGAACGTCTTCAGAGAGAAAAAGAAGAGAAAGCAGAAAATGCACGACAGGAAGAATTACGTCTTCAAAGAGAGAAAGAAGAATTGCAAAGGCAGCAATTTGAAATTCAATTAGAGCAATTGAGAAAAGATAGAGAAGATGCTGAAAGGAGAAGATTAGAGCAGATGATTGAATTTGAAAAGGCGCGGAAAAGTGACGAAGAGATACGTCAGCAACAGATTGAAGAGAAGAGACTACGTGAAGAAGAAAAGGAAAAAGTGCGAATTTCAGAGTTGGAGCGAGCAGAACAGGTTAGACAAGAAGAACTGAAATTACAGAAAGAAAGCATGGAGAAGGCGGAAGAGGAAAGACAAGAACGTTTAAAGTTGGAACAACAAAAAATAGCATTAAAAGAAGCACAACTCAAAGAGGAGAAGCGAAATAGAGAAGCTCAAGAGCAAAGAAGAGAAGAAGAACGAGAAGAACAGAAAAGGAAACAGGAAGAAAGTGAAACGATGGTTTCGAAAATAAAGAAAATTGGTGATGCCATGAAACACGTGTTACCTAAAATGCCAAACGATATGATGGAGGTGCCATTATATTTCGAAACGGTTGAGAATGCGTTTCGTAGTTTCAACGTGCAAGAACAATTCTGGGTGAAGTTACTATTGCCATTGATGACTCCGAAAGCTAGAACTGTTCTAAACAGATTGTCATTCGATGATTTAGACGATTATCAAGTCGTGAAACAGCACTTGTTAAAAGAATTCAAGTTGACACCGAGAGAGTACAGATCGAAGTTTATTGATGCGAAGAAGACAGCTGAAGAAACGTATACAATGTTTACAGCTAGGCTGAAGAACTTGCTGAACTATTATGTGAAAAGTCGCAAAGTGGAAAAGAATTTTGAGAAGCTGTTTGATTTATTAGTGGCGGATAAGTTGAAAGAATCACTACCACCAGGTCCACTACAGTTTGTATTGTCGAAGGAAGGAACTGATTGTTACGAAGCTAGTGTTGTGGCAGACCTAGCAGACATTCATGTTAATAATCGAATTGGTTTGGCAATTCCGAATAAGACAAGTTTTGATTTTGTACCCAATGTAAAAAGAAATCAACAGTTCACTCCAAATTTTGGTTTTCATTGGAAGAGCAATCAAGAAACAGGAAATCAGTTCAGAGGTGCAGAAGTGAAACCAAATTCTCCGGTTGTTCATGAGAATAGAGAGTCGATGATGACCAGACAACGTCAGGTATATAACAAATCACCACCAAGGTTTGTCGCGAGAGAAGGCAATGCATCGTTTACTCCATATAAGAGAAAAGAAAGCATCGAACAACGAGGTGCAGTGGTGAAACGTTGTCATAACTGTGGATCAGACAGGCATTTGATGAAATTCTGTCCAGTTCCTGTTACAACCTCAAATTATGGAAAACAAGAACATTCGAGGGTGAATCGAATTCAAGTGGTTGATAATTCTGAAAGTCAAGCCACAGAACATCAGAACAATGAAACTGAAGTAAAGTCAGTGATGAAATGTCACCTTTCACCTGATATTCAGAAAGAAATTCTATTGCACAATGGAATGCAGAAAGAAATGGCTGGAAGAGATGAAAGTACAACATTGAAGAAAGTGGTATTGCAGTACGTCGAGGTAGAAATTCGTGGAACAGCAGGAAAAGAACCAATAAAAGTAAAAGCACTGATTGATTCTGGAGCAGAGGTTCCGGTGATTAGTGAAGAATTACTGGAAGGCATGAAGGTGGAGCAGATTGGAAAAGTGAACTTACAATGCGTGGCAGGAGATGCCATTCCTGCAAAGTTAGTGAAAGTTGATGTAAGGCTGTGTTGTAACGATGTGGAAGAAGAGGTAATTCCGCATAAAGTCAAATGTTCACTTACACCTTATGTGACATTGATGTGTGCTAGTATTGCAAAAATGGGAAGCACAGAAAGATTCTTGTTGCATCCAGAAATCATTGCAGAACTTAAAGCCGTGCCACAAGTGAAAATGATACAAGGAGATGTGCAAGCGAATGTAACGACGAGATTGCAGAGTCAGCGAAAGAAAGTGATAGAAGTCGAAGAGGAAAGTGAAACTGAAAGTTCAAGCGAAGAGGAAAACGAAAGTGATGATCAACAAAGTTTAATGCAAGACGGTATAACAGCAGAGATGAGTGAACAAGAGATGGCTGCATGCAAGAATGGTAATCTAAATGAAACGAAAGAGGATAATGAATGTGATGTGGAGATAGGAGATTTGTTTGAAGAAAATGAGAAAGATGAAGAACAACAGATGCAGATTGCAGACGCAAAGAAATTCGAAGAACAGCAGAGACAAGATGAATCATTGAAAGCATGGTGGAATTTAGCGCCAGATAAAGAATCTGAATTCTGCGTGGTAAATGGCTTACTGTACAAGAGATATCGAATATTAGAGCAAACGATATATCAATTGGTGTTACCAAAAGAGCGACGAATGAAAGTGATGGAGTTGGCTCACGAATCAGTATTTGGAGGACATCTTGGAGAAGAGAAAACTAGAGAACGAATAAAGTTGTCTTTTACGTGGCCAAAGATGAGAAGAGATATAGTGAAATTTTGCAAATCATGTGAGAAATGTCAATTAAAGGCAAGAAGTTTGGTGATGGACAGGGTTCCTATCACTCCAATTCCAAGAGAAGATGTGGCGTTTAGAAGAATTACGGTGGATTGTGTAGGACCAATCGAGCCAGCATCTGCTGCAGGTCACAAGTACTGTTTATGTATTGTCGATTCTTGCACCAGATGGCCTACAGTGTTTCTGTTGAAATCATTAACTGCAAAAGCTGTATGTGATGCTTTGATGGAGTTGTTCATGAACGTTGGTGTACCTTCAGTGATCACAAGTGACCAAGGAACAAATTTTACTGCGAGTCTGACAAGAGAATTTCTGAATTTAATGGGTTGTAGTCCAAGATTTGACACGCCAGGTCATCCAGAGGCAGCTGGATTAGTAGAAAGATGGAACCAAACATTCAAGAAAATGATCCATCATGTAATTGTTGACAATCCAAGGCAATGGCACAAAGTAATTCCGTTTACAGTGTGGGCATTACGAGAAGTACCGAATGCAACTACTGGAATTGCTCCTTATATGTTGGTGTATGGAAAGATTCCGCGTGGACCACTGGCAATTCTAAAAGAAAGTTGGACAAGAGAAATTAATTTACCACCTCATATTGGAATCCAACCAGAAAAGTACTTGAAAGACATGAAAGCAAATATGGAAAAAGCATTACTGTTTGCAGAATCATATTCACGAGAGAAGCAATTACAGTATACGAATCAATACAACAAAAGAGCGAAACATAAAGAATTTGAACCGGGTGAAAAAGTCATTGTGTTATATCCGACTTCAACGAATAAACTGATTTCACGATGGCATGGTCCATGTACTGTCATACAACGAAGGTCAAAGTACTCTTATTTGATTGACATGGGTGACGATTGTCGAAAGATAATTCACGCAAATAAAATCAGAAAGTACATTACAAGAGCAATGAGTTGTGGACTAATCGTTGAAGAAGATGAAGACTTTGGTTCAGTGGTTGAATTGCTGATGAAGAATGACTGGCAAAATGAAAAGAATTCACTGAATCTTGATCCTGATCAGATTAGCCATTTAACATTGACTCAACAAAAACAATTGCTGGAAGTATTGAACAAATATTCTGATCGCTTTTCTGAAAAGCCTGGACTATGTACATTGGTTGAACATGAAATTGAACTGAAACCGGAATTTCGTGAAAAAGAATTTATGGCTTACCGAATTCCACTCATCTATCGAGCAGAAGTTGAACGACAAATTAAAGAAATGCTTCAAGCCAACATTATAAAACCATCTTCGAGCAGAATGGCAAGTCCGTTGGTAATTGTTAAAAAGAAAGACGGTTCTCTGAGACTTGCCTGCGACTACAGATACATTAACTCGTTCACTGTGGATTGTAAATATCCGATGCCGATTGTAAAAGATGTTTTGCACAAAGTTGGAAAATCAAATGTGATCTCGATTTTTGATTGTCGAAGTGCTTACTGGACTTGTCCTGTTAAGCAAACTGATCAATGGAAAACTGCTTTTGTTACTCACAATGGACTGTACGAGTTTACTCGTGTTCCTTTCGGAATGATCAACTCAGGAAGAACATTTGTTAAAGCAATTAACATGGTTTTACAGCCTATAAATGAATTTGCTGAGCCCTATGTAGATGACATTGCTGTGCATTCAGATGACTGGAAGATTCATTTACAGCATTTAGATGCATATTTAATGCAAATGAGACTGCATAACATTACTCTGAACTTAAAGAAATGTATCTTTGGTAAGAGTGAGGTAAAGTTCATCGGTCATGTGGTTGGTTCTGGAACGATTCAAATGAATCCAGATAGAATTGAAAGTTTAATTAATTTGAAAACCCCAGAAACGAAGAAACAAGTTAAGCAATTGCTGGGATTTTTTGGTTACTATAGACAGTTTATCAAAGATTTTGCACAGATTGCGAAGCCTCTATCTGATTTGACAAGCAAACATGTTCCAGATAAGATTGATTGGACTGATAGACATCAACAGGCATTTAATTTACTTAAAGATGCTGTACGCTCTAAAGTTGTTTTATATGTTTTTGATGTTGGAAAACCATTTAATTTGTACTGCGATAGTAGTGATTTTGCAGTAGGAGCTGTTTTAACGCAGATGGATGATAAGGGAATAGAACGCCCTGTGTCATTTATAAGTCAGAAGTTGACTGACACCCAGAAGAGATGGGCAACTGTGGAGAAAGAAGCCTATGCTATTGTTTGGGCTCTAAATAAGTTAAAAGAGATAATCATTGGATCTAAAGTTCACATCTTTACCGATCACAATCCTTTAACTTATCTGACTGAATCTATGTCTAAGTCTGCTAAATTGGTGCGTTGGGCTTTAGCACTGCAAACTTTTGATGTAGAAGTTAATTATAAGAAAGGACGATTAAATGTTGTAGCAGATTGTTTATCTAGATTATAAGATTGTTTATTTTACTGTTTTGTATAGTATTAAGTTTATTGCATAATTTAGTACATGATGATTTTGCAAATTTTTAAGTTTAATTTGCTCAATCCAAAGAAAGGGAAGGAGGTAATGTGAACTAATGTTTTGCATATATAATGAGCACAGGTGTTCCTTATGTTGATATATATATAATGTGTATGTGTATTCGATTGTTAAGCGTTTTAGTCTTAGGCCTTAGTTGCGCTGTCGGCTCGTGGGCGCTTGGCCTAAAGTAGCCTAAACGTTGGCTGACGATAGATTCTCTATGACAGTGAATTGCAACAATTAGCGCGTACGGTTGTTTTAGAAGAGTTGAGCTGTTGACAACTGTGTTTGAAGAAGAAACATTCAAAGTACTGTGTTGTAATTCTTAGGCAGTTAGAAGACGTTGAGCAATTTATATGTAGAGATAAGGAAAGTTCTTGAGGTAGGTCACAACTAAGAAAGAAAAGAGTTGGTGAGAATCATCATCATCATCATCACTCACTTGTTCATTTGTTCATTCAATTGTTCATTTGTTGCTTCAATTGTTCATTTGTTCATTCAATTGTTCATTTGTTCATTCAATTGTTCATTTGTTCATTCAATTGTTCATTTGTTGTTTCAATTGTTCATTTGTTCATTCAATTGTTCATTTGTTCATTCAATTGTTCAGTCGTTCGTTCACTTGTTCAGTTGTTTATTCACTTGTTCAAACACTTGAATCCAATCTATTCTCAGGTTTTTGTTTTACGGCCAGTACAGGAAAGTTGACGTCAGCATCGCTATGGCAACCACATAATGTTGTTAAGCGCTATTTAATTGCATGCTTTTATTAGACACCTTAAAAACGTAGTCTGCTCACACTATACATAACGCATCTTCGTTAAAATCACTGGATTCCTTCGACACAATCATTTTGATTCCTACACCAGGGATTGAACCGGGTACCTTCAGATCTTCAGTATTGTATTGTATTGTATTGTATTTGAACACTTGTTATAGCGCCCCTACCAGATTTCCCATTCAGAGGCGCTCCCGACTACTGCGCGAACGCTGAATCGGAGTTTCACGCCGAAGCGCATGAGCAATTGCGAGTGAAGGACTTGCCCAGGGTCCCTACGCGGCGACTTTGAGGTGGATTCGAACCCGCAACCCTCCAGCTGCAAAGCACCGAACATACCCCTAAACCACCGCGCCCCAGTTGTATTGTGATGTGTTGTATTGTGTGTTGTATTGTACTCCACGTTTATAATGCGACCGAGCCACCCGCAGTAAAGATCCGAGAAATTAATCTCTGATAAACCGACCCGACCGGGAAGCGAACCCGGGGCGCCGGCGTGACGAGCGGGCTACCAACCCACTCGGCCACTCAGGATCCTTCAGTGTAACGCTCTCACAAATGAGTTATCTAAATATTGAGCTGCATTATGCCTATGGAACGTAGGATAAAGTCGACGTCAGCAGTGGTTACTGTAAACATGATCGTCATATCCAGATTTTGACAACGCCAAAAGACTCTAATTCGCGGAACCAGTGCATTCAAAACCGTTCGGATGTATCTGTACAATTTCAGAGGGCTATTTTTTTATTAAACCACCAACGATCTTCGACTCCTGTTTTTTCTTCTTCCAGAGGCGCTGACGTCAGACTCGTTACCAAGAGCAACGGTGACACGCCGCTCCATCTGTCGTCCTACCGAGGTCACGTGGACATCTGTCGTCTGCTACTGGAGCACGGCGCATGCGCAGACGTGCTGAACAAACAAGGACGGACTCCGATGCAGGAAGCGCTGATCAAAAGCCACTACATCTTCCAACTTATCTCGACATTTCTCGTTCTGGTAAATTCTGCATTTAGACACCTCTTTTAAACGTTTTGGTAAGACTATCAATAGGTTGATCGCAAAATATAGATATTTCATTCAGGGTCAAGAAATGAAATAAATTATTATAAACATAAGCGAGAAATGGCCAATCACGGCCAATAATTTTTTTAATCGGCTAATTCTGCTTAGCTTTTCTCATCTTGATCACGACTACCTGTGGTAAGGAACAAGGGTAATAAATGTAAGACGATCCAAGGTAGGCTAAATGTACTCTAAGGCCGTGGTTTCGATTGCTAATTCGATTTGTTACTTTCTTGTGTTGGACATCGCGATAGTCTTAGCGGTGAGTGTGCTCCACTGTCAATCGAGAGGACGGGGTTCAACTCCTCATAAGAGCAGAACATTTTGCAGAGAATTCTGCTCAACTTCCGCCACTAGGCAACACGGCTACATGTATAATGAGTACATTGATCTTACACTGTTGATGGGAGGACGAGACGGCGAGGGAGAGGATTAGCCATGGCTCTGATATGCCAAGGCTAAGAAAAATGAAGTAAGTAGTGTTATATACCTTTGGCTGCCTCTCAGGCTAAGTTTAAAGGAGTGGTAATTCCAAGGCCGTTCACGTCGCCCTGCTCCTTAATCCAGGTTGGGTCTGGCACTAAGAGTATTGACAGCGGCGGAGTTTAGTTTAAGCCTATAAAGAATAGACTCCTTAAATGAATTAATTTAAGTGGTCTATGGTTTAAGCCTTAAGGTAATTATGATATACTAGTTTCCAGTGTTTATCGAAAAATTATATTAAAGGGGTGCGATATTATTGTAATAACAGAAATACTGTTGGTCGTACTAATAGGGCAAACATTCCACTTTAAAAAGGTGTGTAATTGCATTGAACGGATCTCACCTTTCGTACTGGATTGTGTCAGCCTGCTCTTTTGCTTATACTAAGTATAAGGAAAAAATAAATATTATTTATTTAATATTTTCCACCATAGTACATGCGTTTACATCTGTTCCCGACTAGAATACTGCAACTCACTTCATTTGGGCCTCCCAAAACAACGTCTTTCCCCCTTCAATCGGTCTGAATGCTTCAGCTAGGCTCATAGCCAGACTCCCTCGCTATGCGCATGTCTCTACATATATGCTTGATGTCTTGCACTGGCTTCCTATCAATGCGCACATCCATTATAAGATCCTCTTTCTAGTCTCAAAGGCGCAGCTGAGCAGTGCCCCAAAATATCTTTCTGACTATATGCGAAAGCCATTATCTGCGATCTCATCTCGTTCCTTGCGCTCTGCTGATTGGCTAGATCTTTTTGTTCCTAGGACTAGGATTGCCTTGGCTCAACGCCGGGCATTTGCTGTGGTTGGTCCCTCTACTTGGAATGACCTTCCCCTCACTAAGGGCTAAACTAATGACTGGATTTTCTTCTTTGGTCTCTCGTTCTTTAAAGACGTTTCTTTTCCCCGGGGTTTTCGTGCTGAGAGAGCCTCTGAATAATTATTCTGAGACAGGCGCTATATAAATCTTTAGATACGATACGATGATACGATCCGATAATAAGTGCCAACCTATAAGTCTGATCGGCCAAATTGTTTTGAATAGTTCTCACCGTTTCAATGACACAATATCGCTATGTTTAAACTGTTGAAATATCTTGACTTGGGTTTTTTATTTAATCCAACGTTTAACGTCGTCTTATGACATCAAAGGCCGTTGACGACAATACAGGAAAGATACAATTCAATGATTACAAGAAACTTATAGCATCCGTATGACACTTTTGCCCATGGGAGTGAGGCAAGGATGCCCACTATCACCAATTCTATTCAACATCTATATAGAAGAAATTGTTAGAGAAACGTTAGAGTAACTGGAAGAGGGGGTAAAAGTGGGTGGGAAAATGGTGAAAGCATTGAGATTTGCAGACGATCAAGCGATGATGGCAGGCAGTCAGGAAGGTCTACAACTAATGATGGACCGCTTAAACAGCATATCAATGGACTATAACATGAAAATAAACATAAAGAAAACAAAGGTCATGAAGATAAGTAAGAGAGGGGAAGAAACAATAAACATCAAATTAAATGGGGAAGAAATAGAACAGGTGAAGAAGTTCTGCTATCTGGGAAGTGTGGTTACAGAGGATGCAAGGTGCCATGTGGAAGTGAAAAGAAGAATAGTTATGGGAAAAGATGCATTCTACAAAAGAGGGGAGCTCCTCAGAGGCGGTCTAAACAGGAAGCTGAAGAAGAGAATGGTAAAGACACTAGTGTGGAGTGTTGTCCTATACGGCTCTGAGACATGGACAATGAGGCAAGAAGACATAAAACGACTGGAGGCCTTTGAGATGTGGATATGGCGCAGAATGGAGAAAATCAGCTGGGTGGAGCGAAGAACGAATGAGGAAATCTTACAGCTGGTGGAAGAAAAAAGATCACTGATAGGCACTATACGGGGGCGGCAGAAGAAATGGATAGGACACATCTTAAGGAGCGACACCCTACTAAGAGACATCATTGAGGGAAGAATGGAGGGGGAAAAGATGAGAGGTAGGCCAAGAACAATGCTACTGGACTGGATGTTGGCAGAGGAGGGATACAGCGGACTGAAAAGAGAAGCAGAGAACAGAGAAAAATGGCGTCGTTGGACATATGAACCTGCCTGAGGGCAGAGAACGTGAAGAAGAAGAAGAAAATGTATTAGCGGTTGCTATATCAGCATCGGCCGTAGTAGTCAATTGGTTTAACTCCGCCACTGTTTGCTTTCGGACAGTGCCAGTCCCAAGCCTGGATAAAGGAGGAGGGCGACGCTAATGGTCTTTGTTATCACACAGCTAGTCGTTAAACAGAAAAACCACCACCAGTCAATTGGTTAGTACGCTTTCTTTAGACACCCTTAAAACGGTAATAACATATGTTATATAATGATGGGACACGACTAATAAGAGCTGTAATATGCCAAAAACTAATCTTTGTCGGCGGCAACGGCCACAGTTGTCATACGCTGCCGTTAAACTGTGGATCCATCCAGCGATTAATCACTTGTGGCAAATACATTTGTTGTAATAATATTCGAGAAAGGAGGAAGAGGAGGAGGAGGATGTTGACGCTAATGAAACAGCGTCGTTTAAACAGCAACACTAACCAATCGATTATTTATAGACCTATCTTTACATATAGACATCTTTAAACGTTTTCAATCATTGCTACCTATGCCTGAGACACGTTAACCATTATTTTGGTCTAATCTCTAACGAAGAAATGGAAAGTAGGAATTCGCATCTTGTCGCTTGAGACGGTTACTCTGTAGGTACCTTCAGTAAATCCTTTACTTACAATATTATGGCTCAGCGATATCGATTCATCCTTGGCTATATATTAACACTAGAAGTACCGAAGAGGTCAAATTGACCACTTACTATTTTTAGCGGAAAAGTAAGGTAAAGTCGACCTCAACACAGATTACTGCAATTGTAAGTATCATTGTACTATCGAGATTTATACAGCGCCAAAAGCTTCTAGGTCAGTAAACAATGGTTCACCATTCGTACGTTCTTTCCATCATTCATTCGTTCATTCACTTATTCATTTGTTCAGTCACTTGTTCATTCGTTCATTCAATTGTTCAATCGTTTGTAGTAGTAGTTTCAGTTTAACGACACTGTGTGATAGCAAGGATCATTAGCGTCGCCCTCCTCCTTCATCCAAGCTTGGGACTGGCACAGACAGAGTACGATCAGTGGCGCGGAGTTTGTCAATCGTTCATTATTCACTTGTTCAAATATAATTGTATAGTTGATCTCGAATAGGACTACATTCTGCATTCACTTATAAGGAGTAAGCAAACCTTAAAGAGGTGTCGAAGGAATTCTACTCTTCTTCTATTCTGAAAATAATTATTGAGGTTGGTGATTTTCGACTGCGGTTTCGCGGAAACTAGGGTTTCTGCATGCAGGCCTCAACCACTTCAATATAAATTTAAAAATCAACAACTGAATTCGCAAAATGATTTGGAATGAGTAGAAGTCTTAACATCTTTCAGTAATTTTTGGTTGTCGAGATTCTATGTTGACGAGATTCTATGTTAAAATACAAGTTGCGACTACATTCATTTCTCGAAAATGTGGACTGATGAATCGCGCTGCAAATGAGCAATGAGTGCTTTCTTTAAGGTTAATTCACTACCAACGGCTGAATACGACTGATTTAGACGTGATAAGACGTGTAAATCGACAATGGACCCAAGTTGCAAGATCAGAGCATGGCTGCCTACTATTCTGGTAATTTAAGGGGACTATTATGGTTTAAGGTAATAGTATACAAGTTTCTAGTGTTTATCAAGATATTATTTCGTTGGTTTTAATTGTCATTACAGAAATGCTCTCTTTTACTTGTAGGGCGAAAATTGTACTTAAAGAGGTGTGAAATTATAGCCTACTAGACAGAAGCGTATTTAGGGTATTTATAAATCAAATTGTTTTGAGCTGTAATATGCCAAAACTAATCTTTGTCGGCGGCTACGGCCTATGTTGTCATAAGCTGCCGTTAAACTGCGGATTCAATCCAAACAGTTCTCACCATTCCATTGGCATAATACAGCTACGTATCATTGTCTTAACGGTATCTCGAATAAGGCGACGCTTCTGTATTTACTTATAGGGAAGAAGCAATACGTAAAAGAGGTGTTTAAGGAAGTCTTTAATTCTGATAGTATACAGGGCGTTTTTAAGCCGTGTTTTCGCAGAAACTTCTGCGGGCGTCAAGCAGTTCGATATTAAATTAAAACATCAACAACTGAATTAAAAAAGGATTAGGAATGAGCTGAAGTCTTAACAGATTTAAGCCATTTTTGCTTAAAGCGATTCTTACGTGATGTAAATTTTTCCCAACGTCAGGGCACAAGTAACGACTACACTCACTTCTTGAAAATGTGGACCGATGAAACGCGATGGGTTCCGTGAGAAAAGTGAACGATTTCCGTTATTTTCGACACCACAAAAACGGTTGAAAACGACTGATTTATAGTCTAATAATCCAAAGTTTTTTTATAGAAATGATTATTTTTTGCAAGGTTTAACGTCGTCATACGACATCAAAGACCGTTGACTACAATTTCAAAGTACAGATAAAATATTTCATGCATAATATTTTATACTGATATAGTTATTAAAGTTCTCTTTTCTTGGCGAATGTTCCTATCTTCATTTGTTCGTCATACAAATGGCAACGTCCTTATGAAACTGTCGCATTTTACTCTAATAGGCATTATTAGTGGAAAATGTACGCGTGTGATAATTCTTCATTTTCCTTTCTGTCTTTCAGAAGTAGTTTTCTTTCTTCACCTGATTTGTTGTGGAGTTCGAATAAGCAATTAATCGGTGCAGGGAGTCTTTTCTTGTCATTTTCTAAGGAAAGTCGGCTATAAAATTGAAGAAACTGCACGTGTACCTGTAGTTATAGGGCAAAAGAAACCTAAAAAGAGGTGTTTAAGGAACGTTCTTTTCATGCTCGTTAGCCGGTCGCTTGGAGATCAATGCTGGGTATAGAAAGTGACCAATCCCTGCGTATGTACGCAGGAAGTGGTCAGTAGTGTAGTCTGTATTGAGCTACTGGTTTGTTTGTGTGTGTGTGTGTGTGCTTATTTGCAGGTGTTTGTGTGTGAGCTTGTTTATGTGTATGTGTGTGTATGTGTAGGTATATGTAATTATGTATGCGCTTGTGTGTATGTGTATAAGTTGTTTGTGTGTGTGAAATAAAATAACTACACCTTCGACAGTTAAAACGCCGTCACTGTCTTATAATCGTGCGGTGCCAGTCCGAAACCTCGATAATGAAGGAGGGTTACGCCAGTCATCTTTGCTGTGAAAGTGTCGTTACAGAGAAGGTGACCAATGACACTGACAACTAAAGAGCGATAAGATCATCATCATAATCTAGCAGATGTGACCCTACACAGGAATTGGTCACTATGTGGAGCTCACGTAATAAAAGAAATAGTTAACTTAAATTAAACATAGCGCCAGAAAGTAAAACCAGAGTAACAGATAAAGAAAGAATGTCAGCTTATCTTACGATAATCATCAGGTCTATAATAATATAGACATGTTTCAAACTGAGGAGAACTGATGGGTGGATAAGTGGATGGATGGATGGCTATCACTACAATAATATTGTTGTTGCTGTTGTAGTTGTTGTTGTTGTTGTTATTATTATTATTCTCGTTATTATTATACGTCGACAGAATTTATTCTGAACAGTTACATTGACCTAACTATAAATTTACAAGATTCAGTAACTAATTGGATCCAAAGTTTAATGGCAGTTTATGACAACATAGGCCGTTACCGCCAAATTATTTTGTTGGCATATTACAGCTCAATTTCCACTTCTCCTCTCCGCTCCCTATTTCCGCATCCCCTCCTTGTTCCCTCCCCATCCTCTCTCTCTCCCTTCTCCTCCACTCCACTCCTCTTCCCTCCCAATATTCGTCCCTCCCTCCCCTATCCACACCTCACCCTCCACTGCAACTCCTCTCCCTCTAACGACGTGTCTCGTTGTCAGCCGCTGTGCGGTACTCTAGCGCCGCCTAGTGACGCGTCTGGTACTCGAAGGCCCGCTTCGCGCGCCTGCAGCGTAACTGTGGCCGCTGACGTGCTTAACGCTACAGACACACGTTGTATTATATTAATGATAGCATGTATCGTGTACGCTTTGTGTATATGCTTGTATGTATGTATGTATGTATGTATGTATGTATGTATGTATGTATGTATGTATGTATGTATGTATGTATGTGTGCATGTGTTTATATATGCATCCATTTCAATACGTATGTTTGGTTTTCTGTTCTTGGCTCTGTTCTCTCCTATCATTGCCACTGACGTGCTTAATATATCAAATGCGTAAGCCACGTATACAATTGTAATAACATCTTAACAGTATTATATATGTATTATATTGTGTATATATATATATATAAATATATGTGAATGTATAATACACATGTATGTGATGTGCAGATGATTTAAATATATGCGTTTGGTCACTCTGTGAATTATGCCTCGAAGCAATATTTCCTACGTCTGGAATCTAACGAATATTTAAGAAAAGAATCACAGAATTGTAATTCAGATCGTTGCAAATACATATATATATATACATAGATATATAACAAGCATATATATTATATATAGTTGAGAGAGCGCATGCTCTCAAATATACATAGAAATAGATATCCGTATAGCGTAATCTCATTTTTATACATGTAGATGATATTTATATACTATAATAATATGATACTAGAGTAGCATATGTCATATATATATACACACATATATATATTTATATATGTATATATATATATGTATGTATATATATATAATATATCACAGGCAATTTGGTGCAGTAACCGAAGCCGACTTGCTTCCTGTGTAGAGCGGCGCTCTTATCGACAGGTCTTTTCATATGAACACAGTCTGTCTGTCTGTCTGTCTGTCTGTGTTTGTCTGTGTCTATGTCTGTCTGTTTCTGTCTATCTGGCTCGGTGTGTGTCTGTGTGTCTCTCTGTGTGTATCTTTGTCTATGTCTGTCTGTGTGTGTCTCTGTCTGTTTGTCTGTCTCTCTGTGTCTGCCTGTGTGTCTGTGTATTCGTATCATTGTGTGTCTGTGTGTCCCTTTGTCTGTGTGTCTGTCTTTGTCTGTGTGTGTCTGTCTGTGTGTCTGTCCGTCTGTCTGTCTGTCTGTGTCCGTAACGCTCGCATTCTATCCACTTGTGTCAATATCTCCGTCTAATTCCAATCTCCGTATGTTTTTCTCTGCTCGTGTCTTCGTCTCTCTCTCTCTCTTTCTCTGTCTTCGTCCGTCTTTCTCTCTTTGTCTCACCGTCTTAATTTCCTCTCATTCGTCTCTCCCCATTCTCTAATCCCATTCTCCCTACTCTCTCCGTCTGTCTGTCCGTCCCTCTATCCCTCCGTCTCTCTGCCTCTCCCCTCCTATCCTCTCCTCCCTCCCGATATCCGCGTAATGAATGCCCAGTGCCTTCCAGACTCAAATCAGCGTAGACCGACAACCCTCCCTCGGCGCATGCGCAGCCTCGCACAGTCCCTCCCTCTGTAGTCCGAGGGTGTGGTTGGAGATTGGTTCTACATTGAAAATGGTTCCATCTTCGCTCAACTTGCCGCACTGTAAATTGAGATGTAAATGTATTTGTTTCTTCTCCATCACAATAAAGTGTCAGCAATTTTAGTATGTATGTATGGGTGCATGTATGTGTTTGTTTGTGTGTATGTATGCATGCATGCATACCTGAAACTTGACTCTACCTTATTTTATCGTTTCCCCATTTCACATTCTCATCTAGTGTCCGTGACTGCAATTATTACCAAGAGTATGTATAGAAAGTAGTGCATTTGTATGAGAACAATGATAGCAATGCACTTACTATCTAATTTCTAATTTAACTTGTACCTGGATGCGGTGTGACATCCCGAATAATCAATAAACGAAGATATATATATAGATAGTCTCTCACCGTCAGTAATCCATAATTCAACATACCCGATTTTCTTACTTCCAACTTAGGCGTTTCAGTGCTTCTCGCAGATCTGTTTCATGTTCTACCTTCACCTCAATTGACCATGCTTTCGTCTGTTATCGAATTGTATTCTCTCCTTGTTGGCTTACCCAAGGTTCGTCTATCTCCTCTTCAGTCTGTACTGAATTCTGCTGCGAGACTTATAGCTCGCCTCCCTCGATTCTCTCACATCTCTACATCTATGGCTGAACAGTTACTTCATTGGTTCCATCTCATACCTCTTTCATGCTCAAATCACCTTTAAACCTTCCTCCAAAATATCTTTGTCACCGGATACCTCGCACTGCCACGTCAAAGGTCCTCTCAGATCCTTCTGACCGGCTTCACCATTTGATCTGAGAGGGCGCTTAATATATTTTTTGCCTGCATAGCTCCCTCTCCATGGAATGGACTTTTACCATACTTCTCTGCGCTCTACCATCCTCTCTGGTGGCATCTCTACCTCTTACTGTCACCTTAAAACCAATCTCGGAATACCTCGCACTGGGAGCGTTGCATGAAAGACTTATGCTGTAAAAGCGCTTTATAAATGATCAAATGCAATACAATACAATACAATAATGCATGTATGGTATTATATATTTTGATTTATGTATCGGACCTCCTTGGACTACCCTCTGACTTGACACAGCGTTCGTGAAGTACCTGGTGTCCTGCGACTGAATTTCGAGTGGCGCTTTAGAAGTTTGGAGTTCCGATTACGATAGCAATAGCTATGCAGCGTCTTCCCCTCATATTACGCCCTCGAGGCTCAAACTCTTTACTTATCCTAAAGCTGACAAAATCTTCCATGGAACATTTTTCGCCCGATCTCATTTAACGCAACACCCGACTGCGACATCAACAGGGTTCCAGAATCTTGGCAGCATCAGCATCAGCAGCAGCAGCAGCAGCAGCAGCAGCAGCAGCAGCAGCATCAACAGCAGCAGTGGCAGAGACGGGCGGCCGAGCAGCGCAGACGTGTCCAGAGCGACTGACGGCGGCTGCAGCGCACTCAAGGGAGAGGCCGAGAGGAAGAGGCGGAAGAGGAGAACCACCGCCGCTGCTGCCGCCCGAGAAGAGAGGACCGACGGACGGACGGACGGACGGATGAACGGCACGGTGATGGAAGACGGGGAGGAACCGAGTCCATCCCTGGAGAGATGGAAGTGGAGAAAAGTGGACAGAGTCTCCGAGGTGAGAAATCAGTTAGAGCGCTTTATAAACTGTGTATCTCTATATGTATTTGCATGCATATATACATACATATGTATCGCAATCGTTAGTTCCAAATTTCTTAAGCGCTACTTGAAATTTAAGCGAAGGGCACCAGCTTATTCACGAGCGCTGCGTCAAATCGGACGGGTTGTCCAGAGAGTGGTCAAATTGAGGTCAAAATCCGGTTCCCAGAGAGACCATAGACGTCCATAATATATGTAGACACATTGTGGTGAGTTTCTCGTTTATATCTTGTGAATTCCTTTGGGGTTAGTTGTGTCTTTGGCCTCCGTACACTTTTCTTCTCCTCGATAATAACTATGGACGAAATTTGTCAGGATTCCAATTCATTTACGTGAGTTAATTAGAGTTGATTACTGCGCATTGTCCTACCATATGGCGAAGTTGAATAAGCTGGTCTCTCTGACATGGTTTTTTTGTGGCGCTGGGAAATTTCTAAGATTTACAGAACATTACCATAATTATGGAAGTTTCGAAAAACCTGCTGAGTTACGAGTATATGAAGGCATTTCTCGAAACGTTTCGCTTTCTCCTTTATGTTATCGACATCATTTTCGAAAAGCATTATCGTAATCTTGAAATATTCTAATCGCCCGTTGAAAGCCACGTTGCTGGAACCAGCTTACTAACTGTAGTTGCTATCGTGACCTCGTTATTTCAACAGCGCTCGTAGAATCCTAGCGGTGGGAAGAAAGTTACTAGCCAAAACAAAATCGATGGGTAAGATATGTAAATTTATCGCCTTGACCCTGCTAAAGCTTCAATGAATTGATCGGGTGAGATCCATTACCACCGCTGCCCCCTTTGATAGCTGCAATGCATTTTAGGGTCCTATAGCGGCCGTATGGCCTTGACCACATTCATTTTCCACGTTGGATATCGGCTGCTATATAGGCATAGGACAAGTTATGAACGGTAACAACTGTTTGAAAACATTTCTCTTTGGACGTCAACGGCCTCTGTTGCCATGAGATGTTAAATTCTTGTTAAATTCTTTGTCCAAAACATAGATGCTTGTTCGTGAAAGCACTATCTTTAGACACCCGCAAAACGGTGACAACCCATGCTATATAAATGGCAGCTGATTACGTTCTATATCTGTAATATTTGCATATTTGTTCTAATAATATTTGTAATATTTGTAGTATATTTGTATATAATATTTATAATTTGTTCTAATAATATTTGTTCTATATCTGTAATATTTGCAATTACATGTATGTACTGTGTTGCAATTTTGGTTGCAATGCTGGTTACCATATTATTATTATTCAACTTTGGTTTTTCAATAATACATATTACATGTGGTGTGGTTTGGTTATTATATCACAGTAGATATTATGTTGCATAATACTGTAGTACTGTGTTGCAATGCAGATTATTGAGGTATTCCTAAACTACTTCTTATCAACTGTTGATTATTGAATATGTTATGTCAAAATAACAAGAACTGATGTGAGAAAATTTTAAATATTACCTATTGGTAAATGAATTTCTGTTATTACCATATTATTGTTATTCAACTTTGGTTCCTCAATATAAGATATGATTTGGTTTGGTTACTGTATTACAATAGCTACTATGTTGCATAATATTCAGTAATGTGTTATAATAAGAGATCTGTGATTATAATTTTAATGTATTGAAACTATACTTTAAACAATTATTATAATACATGTATGCTATGTTATTGAATGAACTTTTATTACATGTATAGTAGGCTATGTTAGATACATGAACAGTTTAAAAGAGTACTTAGTAAATTTTGTATATGGATCAATTGCTGCATAGTTACATAACATTGTTTAATTTGCATGGAATCTTTTGTCAGAATATAGAAATCATAGACAGAATAAGATGAACTACCTTATGTTACAAAAATATTGAATATAGTGAGATTGTAAAGCTCTGTTTGACACATTTGATGGTGTCATACGGATGCTATAAGTTTCTTGTAATCATTGAATTGTATCTTTCCTGTATTGTCGTCAACGGCCTTTGATGTCATAGGACGACGTTAAACGTTGGATTAAATAAATAAATTCTATATCTGTAAAACACTCAAACACTAACACGAAAATGAACTGAAATGCATCAAAAACTTTAAAGACGTCAACGGCCTTTGTCGCTAAAAGATGTCGTTAAACATTGGATAAATAAATAAATTCCAAATCTGTGTGGTTTAGCCAATGGGTTCAGGGTAACGTCAACAACCCTGGCGGCCATAAGGTGTCGTTAGAAAGAAGAACTGCCTATTGTTAGAAGATGCCTCCACTGCCGTACTCTGGTAGTTCCAGTCTCAAGCCTGGATTAAGGAGGAGGGGGCCGCTAATCATATTTGTTATGACACGGCGTCGTTAAACAGTAACTTATCAACCAACCCGTTGTGTGACACAGTAACTAATTGGTTGTAACACTAGCCTTGTAGTAATAATAGAACAACCCCAAAGAGGCATTGTGTTGCACGGCAGCCACTTGGTTAGAGCGCTCTCTTTAGACACCTTTAAAATGATTTATCGGAGGCTATATAAGCATGGGAGGCAGTAGTCGATTGGGTAGGGCGCTCGCTTGAGACACCTTTAAAACGAGTTCAACCGATGCTATATAAGGATGAGACACGGTATGCGGTTTCTTGCAATACTATCAGGGCAGTAGCAAGCATGGACAAAGGAGGATGTCGCAGAGTCGTTAACACCAACTAACCAGTCGATTAGTAGTAGTTTCAATTTAACGACACTGTGTGATAGAAAAGATCATTAGCGTCTCCCTCCTTCTTTATCGAGGCTTGGGATTGGCACTGACAGAGTACAAACAGTGGCTGAGTTAACCAGTCGATTATTTATTATTTTATTCGTGTATTACAGGCTGTCTGTTCTGTTAGTAGTTAAGATTTATGTCTTCTGTCATTTGTGTTCTTGTGAATTGTTTCAATTGCATAACTGTACACTGTAACCGGTTGCGGTTTGTCAACCGGAAATAAATAATATTATTATTGTTTAGAGCTATTTCTTTAGACACCTTTAGAACAATTTTAGCGTATGCTATATAAATTTCGGACACGTTGGGCGGTTAATACTTTGCTCGAAGGATTGTATTGTCATAGTAATAGAACGACCACAAAGAGCTATTTTTGACGATTGTTATATAACGCCACTTTGAGTTACGTTTAAGTGTTTCAACGTGTTTTATATAAGCGTGGGAAGCAGTAGTCGATTGGGTAAAGAGCTCTAGTTAGACACCCTTAAATGATGTCAGCAGATGCTATATAAATGTGGGACACGACACGAAGTCAGTAAATTTCTCTTAATCCGCCTTGGCATTTGCTGTGGTTGGTTCCTCTACTTGGAATGACCTTCCTCCCTCACTAAGGGCTAAACTAATGACTGGATTTTAACTCGTTGATCTTTGAGTTCTTTAAATGTTTCAACGTGTTCTTTTTAAGCCTGAGACGGTTTTCGTGCTGAGAGCGCCTCTGAATAGTTATTCTGAGATGAGGCGCTATATAAAATATAGTTACGATACGATACGATGTTTGTATATTCGTTTATTAAAAAAACAGGCAAAACGCTGTATAGGTGAACAGTAACAATTGGCAGTATGGCTATGGTTGAGTTTATTTCTCCAGTAGCAAGCCTGGATTTGAAGAAGGTCACACATTGTCGTTAAACAGCAACTAACCCAACTGCGTTTAATAAGAGTACTCTCTGTATCTCTGTACTCTGAATAGGGACTCTGGGCAAGTCCTTCACTAGAAACGATTGCTCATGCGCTTCGGCGTTAAACTCCGATTCAGTGTCCGCGACTGTAGTCGGGAGCGCCTCTGAGTAGAAATCTTGAAAGAGGTATCACAATTGCTCATACAGCAACTACCCATACTACATTACATACATACTCTCTCTATACATTAGACACCTTATTTTTAAAAGATGTTGATTTAGGTGTATATAAGTAGCGGGCACAGAAGTCGATTGGATAACTCCGCCATTATTTGTACTCTGGCAGTGCCAGTCCGAAGCCTGGGTGAAGGAGGAGGGCGACGCTACTAATGATCTTTGTTATCACACAGTGTCGTTAAACTGAAAATACTACTACTAAGTCGATTTGTTCGAGCGCTCTCCTTAGACACCTTTAAAACGATTCCACCCGATGCTATATAAATCCGTCGATTCCAGTAGCCAGCCTTAAGAAAAGGCTGGTCGTACAGTGTCGTTAAACAGCAACCAAACTGCGATTAATAAGAGCGGACTCTCTCTATTAGAGACCTTTATTTTAAAAAGGTGTTGACTCGGTGTGTGCATAATAATTATTATATAAGAAGCCGGGTACCGAGACTGGTGCAGCCAGTGAGTAGTCGTCGTTAAAGGTCGCTCGACTGAGAACTACACCGCTAGGGGTCGCTCGAGACTGGCCGCCGGTCACGCGATTTTAAGTGGAGCGCGCGATCTCCCTAAACTTAACCGTCTTAGGACGGGCAAATATCTAGTTATTATATAAGTAGCCGGGTACAGAAATCGATTGGTTGGAGTGCTTGACTTGTACAATTGAAAGTAGGGGCTCGTGTATGTTAAAATAACGACATAAAATTTGTCAGAGGTATTGAAAAGATCGGGGGAGACGTTGTTTCAGTCCCAGGAAGACTGTATTGGAGGGGCACCTTACATAGTTAAGCTGGGCTTTGGGTTGAGGAACACGATATAATAGGCATTTATATTCATATCTATATTAGCCAATTAGTTCCTCGATCACGGACTGCCACGTACATCACAGCATCGTGCCTATGCCTCTGTTGGCCCTTTGCTATGGAATGACCTGCCTACTATAACTCGAGCTGTGATGTGATCTGGGGGCACTACTGTTTCTGCTCGTTCTCTTAAGACTTTTCTTTTTCGAGGGGCCCTTCGCACTGGAAGCGCCTCTGATTATAAGTTGTACTGTGAGAGGCGCTTTATAAATCCGTAAATAGAATAGAATAGAATTCAGATATAATGAGTACACTGATCATACACTGACGGTTGGAAGATGAGACGGCGAGGGAGAGGACTGGCCACCCGTCCTCATATGCCGAGGCTATGGAAATGAAATTGCTAACACATCATACCCATGGCTGCCTCAGGTCTAGCTTAAAGAAATGCTGTTCATCTTATATCTTTATTACGGATAAAAGGTGCATATACATGCATACATTCTGTACATCCATGCATATGTATAATAAGACTGTACATGTGTGTTCAAGCATATTTCTATTTCATTGATGGCGTCATTGGATTGTCTAGAACTCAACAGTTAT
>JACEVL010000680.1:147500-157500 GCA_020284085.1 Aporrectodea caliginosa
CTCCTCCTTCTCCTCCTCCTTCTCCTCCTCCTCCTCCTCCTCCTCCTCCTCCTCCTCCTCCTCCTCCTCCTCCTCCTCCTCCTCCTCCTCCTCCTCCATCGTCTCCTCCTCCTCCTTCTTGTAGACATAGCTGGAGATGTTCCATGCGATTCGTCGTACACTGTGCCCTCTGTCGACAGTTTTGAAAGCAAGCGGAGATAAATATTTTGATGATTTGTCAAAACAGATTCCATGTGAACAACAGACGCACAGTTAAGAAATGGCGCTAGATATCAGATCATCACAGAACGAGTGCAGCCAACGACTGAGAAAGAGAGACAGAGACAGAAACAAAGACAGAGAGACAGCGAAAGAGACAGAGGCAGACAGAGACAGATAGACAGACACACAGACAAACAGAGAGACAGACAGACAGAGATAGAGATAAACAGAGACAGACAGAGAGACTGACAGGCAGACAGACAGACAGAGACACAGACAGAGATACAGGCAGAAAGAGAAACAGTGACTACAGACAGACAGCGACAGGCAGAGACTGAAACATATTAAGTTAAATAGATACACAGAACGACATACCTAGACAGAAGGATGCCGTCGAACATACACACAAACAGACAGACAGACCAACAAACAGACAGTCAAACAGATATACATAGCCAGAAAGAGAGAGTCAAACAGACAGACAGAGAGATAGGCAGCCAAGCAGAGAGACATGCACTCGATCAGATAGACATACAAACAAGCAGGCAAACAGGCAATCAGACACACAGTCAAACTGACAGACAGACACAAAGACAGATACTCAGACAGACAGACGGACAGAGAGAGGGAGCGAGAAAGAGACAGACAGACACAGACAAATAGAGACAGAGACAGACAGAGACAAACACAGACAGAGACAGGGAGACAGAGACAGAGACAGATCCATGGATCCAGCACATGAGTCCGTGATTTCCTTTTCCCTCTAATCGATCAGCCACCGACGGCGCAATGTATTCTGGGATATTCCGGTCGAAGGCATTCATTTCCGTTGCGCTGACGTCACGCAAAGCCTCGACGACGGCGGCAGCACGAGAGAGTAGTTAACGAATTGCAAGGCCCGGCGGCAGCGGTGGCGGTGCGGCGGGCAAGCGACGTCGATTGCAAATGTACTTCCGGTTATTATAAGGCGCGCATTCGGATGGAGACGATTGGGCGATAATAGAGGAACGAGTGGAAGAGAAGAGCCTAGACGTTTCTGATCACGGACGAAACCCCCGCTCCATCCCTCTATGTCTTGCTCTGTCTGTCTCTGTGTATGTGTGTGTGTGTCTGTTTGTTTGTGTGTGTCTGTCTCCTTTCGTCTTCCTTTGGTCGGATGTATTGACGAGAATACAAAGTGCACGATATCCGCCCGCTCGTTTGTATGTCTTGTTTCGTCTATCTCTGTTCTGTCTGTATGTCTTTGTACATCTTGCCTGTCTGTGTTTCTCTTTGGCTCTGACTATCTGTGTGTACGTGTCTCTGTTTCATATTTATCTGTGTGTATGTGAGTCGGTGTGTGTATTTTATCTGTCTGTCTGTCTGTCTGTCTGTCTGTTTGTCTATGCGTTAGTCAAAGAGACAGAAAGACAGTCACGAACAGAGAGACAGACAGACACACAGATATGGAAAATAATTAACCTATACATGGCATTCAACAATTTATAGCAATCTATAACCGTATAAAATAAAGATATTGCTTGTACCTTGCTTACACGCACACAAACACACATACAAACACACACAAACACACACACACACACACACACACACACACACACACACACACACACACACACACACACACACACACACACACACACACACACACACACACACACACACACACACACACACACACACACACACACACACACACACACACAGACAGACAAACACACACACACGCACATGCACACACACACACACACACACACACACACGCACCCACACACCTACACACGCACACGCACACACACACAAGCACACATACACACACACATATACACGGACGCACACACAAACATAAGAGCATACACACAATAAAATTATTGCTTTGATATAATTATTATCTATCTGACTGCAGTACAGTATCATCTGTCTCATGCTTTTATTTTAATAATAATATTTTATCGTGCCGCTAATTTTGGCTTCGTTAATTAGTCCGATGCAATCAAGTCTATTTCGGTGGTTTAGAAGCCTGGCGGATAGCAATCAGTGAACGTCACAATTCGTATTCGGCTGAAATTGATTCAGGTAATTATTGTTTCTTGGTTTTCTACCTTTAACGATCTGCTGAAAATAGCCGCTGCTTTAGTCTCTCTTGGCCGAAGAACAATAACAGGTGTGGCATCAAGGTGTGCGCCGCAATCTCTTATACGAGGCTTGCTCATATCGTACAGGTATGCGATACCTGAATGAATGAATCACCTGAGCTCCAATACCTGAGCGATGCCGACTGCGATAAAGTTAAAGGTAATAATCATTGTGCGTCAATAAGCCGGCTAATGGCTGGAGCCCCAGCAGGCATAAACTATCTGGTCTAAAATCAGCTTCATTGTCGCCAGACACTTTGTGTTCAAAAGGCCACAACAATGTCTGGTAAAATCAGTAACATTGACTTTGATTTTATTATTAGACAATAATTATTGACGTTTATGAGACTCAAGGCTGTGCCGATGGAGAAAGCTAGTTAATACCATGTGGGCGTCAGGATTATTATAAGAAAAGTAGCGTCTTAAAAGAGGTGTTTAAAATATTTCAGGTTCTGCGATTTTTGCTTTGTCCCGAAAGCGAGTTGTGGTACAAAAAATAAATATTATTAGTTTATGTTTAACGAAATTTTGTCACAGCAAAATGATTAGAGTCCCCCTCCTTCTTGATCCAGGTTTTGGACTGGCATCACCCGCAAAAGTCAATAATATTATACCTGGTGTCTACTTTACGACGATATAATTATGTCATAACAAAGATGGTTAGAGTAGCCCTCCTCCATTATCCAGGTTTGAGAATGGCACTAACAGTGGTAGACAATGGTAGTGGCACTTACTGTTTAAAGACACTGTATCCAAAATGACGATGACTAGCGTCACTCTGTCTAGTGTAAAATTAATTTAATTGTTTTGTCTTAATGCTTCAAAAAGCCACGGTGATGTCTGGCAAAATGAGACATTTATTTTTAGACAGTAAACGTCTATTTTGTTGTACAGTTCTCAGATAAACTCCGCCACTGTTCCCTTTCTAGCATTGCCAGTCCCAAGCCGGGATAAATGACGGGGGGATGCTAATGATCTTTGTTCTGACACAGTGTCGTTAAACCTAAGCTGCTACCTTCACAATCATGTCCCAATGTTATTAAGTCAGATTAATATTATAGGACAATTATAGGAGAAACGAGGACATTTAAAAGAGGTGTCCAAATTTTCGCCTTCGCGTTGACGTTGTAAGTTGCAGTTTAAGGACACTGCGCCAGAACATAGACGATTAACACAGCCCTCCTCCTTTCTCGATGCTTGAGATTGGCACTACAACAGGTAGGGCAGTGACAGAGTAAATCGAGTCGACGTCCTAGACCGTTCAGGCTATATATTATGGGGCCCGATAATAATAATAATAATAATAATAATAATAATAATAATAATAATAATAATAATAATAATAATAATAATAATAATATAGCGCATTGGGTAACATTACATCGCATTGGATAACACACTGGCATAGAGAGCGAGAGGTACCGAGTTCGAGCCCCGTAGGGCGGACATGCTTTGTAGGCTGCTATTAGCACCGTGTATTGCAGGCTGTCTGTTCTGTTAGTAGTTAAGATTTATGTCTTCTGTCATTTAATGGCGTTCTTGTGAATTGTTTAATTGTCATAACATGTAAATGTACAGCGCAGTGCGTTTGTCAGGCGCTTGATTAAAGAAAATATATTATTATTATTATTTTATTTGTTGTTTCTCGAAAGCGCGAATCCATACAAGGTTAATATAGGTATACAGTTTCTGTATAACTAAGATGATTAGCGTCGCCCTTCTGAGGGCCTTCTCTTTCATTTAAGCTTGGGACTGGCACTAACAGAGTACGGACAGTGGCGAAGTTTTTTTAAACTGTCGAAATGATTATCGGAATAAAGTTAAAACGCTGAAGGAATATCAGAAATCTCTCAAAATCTAGAAGCGCTCTTCAAAGGTTGCGACACAAAACCACCACAATAGTTTCCGACCTGCAACGATAATGCAGCGTCCGTCAGGAATATTATAAGAAGACTAACAGCTTAAAAGAGGTGTTTAAATTTCGCCATCCTGTAGACATCTATGAGCGTTCAGGTCATGTGTTTTTGCTGTTTCCGTACACAAATTATTATTATTAGTTACTTTTAACGACATTGAATCATGACAAAAGTGATTAACGTCGCCCTCCGCCTTAATCTAGGCTTTGGACTGACACTTACAGAGATAGTAGTAGTTACTGTTTAACGACACTGTCAAAAAAGAAGATGACTAACGTCGCTCTGTCTAATGTCAACTTAACTTCATTGTCGCCAGCCGTACACCAGACAGTTTGTGTCTTAAATGCTTCGAAAGGCCACAGTGATATCTGGAAAAATGAGACACACTGACATATAATTATTCTTAGACAATTGCTGTCTATAAGACTGCATATTGTTAGTACAGTTCTCAGTGTCATAACATAACCATGTTTTGTCACATGTAGCACTACGCGAGGAGGATCGAGAGTTTAACGACATCTTATGGCAACAAATGCAGTTGACATCGACATAAATTATTTTGAACAGTTTACAGTGTAAACTGTTTAAAATAACTTTACACCGTTCGTATCGCATAATGTGTTTAATGTGTAATCTGTTCACTACTTAGAATAATTAAGGCTAAACTCATCAGCTACCTGTTTTCTGCTTGTACTCTTATATATAGATTCATTACAAGGCTTAGAAAAGGTGTGTTAGGAACTGCATTGGTTTGTTAGTTGCTGTTTCACGACACTGTGTCATAATATATATAATCTTCGGTTAATAGAACAGACTGACAAACCGCAGTGAGTTACATAATGGAAAGGCAGACAGATCTATTATATGGGGTATAGTTGCTGAGTTTACCGTTTATTGAAAAGCCAAAATTATAGATGATAATAATAAAGATGATTAGCATCGCCCTCCTCATTTCCTAGACTTGGGACTGGCACTACAACAGTACGAGTAGTGGCGGAGCTTGCAAACTAAGATTGCATTATGCCAAAATAATTTCTGCCGAAGTTAACGACCCTTGTTGCCATAATGAAATTTGGTTAAGTTGGACACATCTTTTCACTACAGCAACGTGCGCTTTTATATCATAGAAGAACTAAGCCCTTTAAAAGAGGTGTGTAAATTTTGCCTTCTAAAGTGCAGGTTTTGTCTAGTTTTTTTGCTGTTTCTCAAAGGCGAGAAACACAGATGTTGCAAGGTTAATATAAGTAGCCTATGTTTAACGACACTATGTCATAACTAAGATGATTAGCGTCGCCCTCCTGCTTTATTGAGGCTTCGGACTGGCACTACCAGATCGCGGAATTTGCTACGTGCAACATTTTTACATGGAGCTTCGCAGAAACCAAGTGTGTGAAATAAAATTATTATTATTATAAAGTTTTCAGTTTTGAACACCTTATGACTGCTACAACACCTCTTTGGCCATTATATCAAATAAGCGAGGCGCCAGACTTATTATAAAAAAGATTAAAATGCTTAGAAGAGGTGTTTAATTTTTGCTATCCGATTGACTGTATTGGTGTTTGCTAACTTCTTAAAGTACATTTGCCAAAGATATTTAACATCATAGATGTCTACAGTTTAACGAGATATTATAGCATCAAATTCCGTTGATAGTAATAGGATAAAAAGTTTTGCGAGCAGTTCTCACCGATCTTAGGACCTAATACAGAAGGCTGACTTCAAGGGGGGGTGGTTACCACCCCCCTGGATTTCGTGTTTGGTTTTACATATCATAACTTGTAATATAGCATCTGATTCAGCATTCATTTCTGCACAGAATGGTATATTTAGTTGTACATTATGTGAATGCACCTCGAAATTACATCACTTTTAACAACGGAACCCATTAATTAGCAATATTGTATATTATTGCGTACATTTTGTACTTTTGGATAAACAAATATAAGATTATGTGTGTTTTGAAACTAATCTATGTATAAAAGATACACAAAATCATCCCTACACATGTTTATATAGTATAAATGTACATCCATACATTATATCCATACATATATATCGGTTTACGTTGTAATGCTGTATTCAGCCATTTTCACACAGATTACGCGTATTATTATTTATTTTGATCACTTCCGGTATTCAAAAGACAAAGATGTAGGTATGCAAATGAAGCCCTTCATTCCTCTAAAGAATGGTATCTTTGTTTCTCTTCCAGGAAGACAAATGAATACGCTACAGACAAAAACTAAGGGGGGGAGTGCTTCCATTCAGCCATTTTTCACGCATATTACGTGACCATAGAAATGTAGCCCCACATTCCCTCTATAGAATGGTATAATTAGTGTCTCTTAATATTAAATGACGGATAAGATATAGTCGAAAATCTAGGGGGGTGGTATCCACCCCCTGGTACCTCGGGTATATTGGGTATAACTTTTTGAACGGTGTGAGATATCATCTCACATTTTACCTCAAAACGTGTGTAAATGAACCCCTATAGCTACCTAAAAGGTCAAATTTTTATTCCATACGGAAAAGTTTGAGATGAAAAACCTGGGGAGGGGGGGTGGCAACCACCCCCCTTGGTAGCCCGAGGGTTAATAGTTAAGATTTATGTCTTCTGTCATTTGTTGTTTGAATTGCATAACATGTAAATGTTCAGCGCAGTGCGTTTGTCAGGCGCTTCAATAAAGAAAAGATTATTATTATTGATATTCATATTTTCAACCCTTTATAATTCCCCTTTCGCTAACTTCGTCACTTTGAAACATTATGATGGGACGCGGTGCACAACACAATTATAGGAACAATAAAACACTTAAAAAAGGTGTTAGAATGTGCAATGTCAAACAGGAGGGCGAACTATTCATCTTTGTTATGTCACAGAGTCGTTAAAATATAAACTGTTAATTACTTCTGTGGTCTCTAACGGTTTGCTGTTCCGTATATCATAGGTTAGGCACAGGTCGACGTCAACGGCCTTGGAATCCATAAGATTGGGGGGGGTCCATAGTGTAGTGGTAACATCACTGGCGTGAGGAGCAGTAGGTAGAGGGATCGCTTCCCGTACCCTCCCAAAGGTCCACTCGGTCTTTCATTTGCGAGATGGCGCGTTTGTGAAATGAGATGTAGGACGTGATGGGCGCCTTGCATGGCTGCTGTATACAGTTAAATTCTACTCCTGTAATAACTTTGTGATCGTCCTTTCATACTGATTTGTAATCATACTGCGTAATTTTTGTCAGTGTGAAAATATTAAACGAAGATATTATTATTATGTCACCCAAATTTGAATAATACTGAATAAAATACAAAACGCCTTTCGACACCTTTAAGACGCGTTATTGTGAGATTATATATAAAAGCGTTTGCCATTATATTAATAACTTGACCTTCAGCAATAAACTCTGTACTGTACGCCCGTGCAATTGTGCATGCCTTAGTGCCAGGCGGTGTAAGTCCAAAGCCTGTATGAAGGAGGGCGACGCTAATGATCTTTGTTACAACAGGGTGTCATTAAACTGAAACTACTAGTACTTAATAACTTGCAGTATTTCAAACTCCCCCACTGTTTTGTACTCTGGTAATGCCAGTCCCAAGCCTGCAGAATGAGGAGGGCGCTGCTAATCATGCACAGAAAAGGAGGGCAGCGGTGATCATCTTTGTTATGAGAAGGCCTTGTATTTTCTCTTGATATTCATATTTCTCACCTTTTCATAATTTATTTTCCTTTAATTTAATTAAGTTATTAGTTACATGCGGCACACTGCCTTATTATATGGACAGTAAGACACTTAAAAGAGGTGTCAAAATATCGCTCGCCTATCGATGTCTATAAGCGTTCAGACTTCAGACTATGGTGGTGTTTGCTGATATCTGAAGATGTATTACTTACTTATTAAATAAGCAAGTAAGTAAGTCAGTAGCGTTTATTTATATCTGACTCGTGCAAATGCACTTTATACTGTTTATCCTATTACATTACCATTTAAAAAGATTATAATAGGACAAGATTTGCCAGACACTCATGAGCAGCTGAATAATACATCGATGAACAAAACTGCTCCTAGGCTTTGAGTTTGAGTTTATTGAACCATTTGCATTCAAATTCAAAATTACAGTGCATAAACAGCAATCACATTAAACAACTTAATTATCTAACAGCACGTTATAGTTTAACAGTATGTGAGCCAAAAGAATATGAGTATGCGAGTCAAGTAGCAAATGATTCATGGGGAGATGAAGCTGGGACAGCTTATCTAGTCTTCCCCATTGGTTACCAGTCACAGAAATACAACAACAAAATGCATTGGGTTAACAGGCTAAGGCAGCCGTACAGTTAGTAATAGTATTCATAGTTAAAACGATAATAGTCAACATCACATTCCAAGTTATGAGTTGCTGAGTTAGTACTGGTCAATCAGAAAAGTCTTATATACACACTTGAATGCAATCAGCGAGCGTAGTTCACGCATGCAAGAATCAATAGAGTTCCACAACTGCGGTCCTTTTATTCTGACCGAGAAACATCTAGCATTTATCCTGCCTTTTTCTGTTCTGTAGGTTTGTCTATGTCTGGTGTTATAATCATGTACATCAGTAATCACTGTGAAGTATGAGTTAAATAAAGCTGGGAGAGTGCCATTGTGGTGCCGGTACATTAACATTGCAAGTTGAAGTTTATAAATGTCGTAAATTGTTAAAAGGCTTAAGGACTTAAACAGGTGGCAACTCTCTGCTAGATAATGAGCTCCACTGATAACTCTTATTGCCCTTTTTTGGAGGATGTATATAGGTTTAAGCATATTCTGATACCCACCTGCCCACACCACAGTACAATAATTTAAATAAGGCAGTAGAAGGGTAGTGTACAATAACTTGAGAGAGTGAGCTGGTAAACACCCCTTAAGTCTGTGAATGATCCCCACAGTTTTGGCTACCTTGTTCTTCACATGCTCCACATGCTCCTTCCAAGTAAGGTTCTCATCAATGATAACCCCCAGAAATTTGACTTTAGAGACTCTGCACAATTGAACGTTATCGATAGTTAATGTAGGGTCAAAAGTATTCGGTATCCTAGACTTTTTGCTTTTAAATAAAACATAGTTTGACTTCTTTATATTAAGTGATAACATGTTCACTTGGAACCAGCAAGATAACTTACTAAGCTCCAAATTCATAATTTGGAATAGTTGAGAGTAGTTTTTTCCCATTATAAAAGCCGAAGTATCATCTGCAAAAAGTACCAGTTGCAGGGTGGGGAGCAGGTTGTGATGTCGTTTATGTAGATGAGAAATAATAAAGGACCCAAATTTGAACCTTGCGGAACCCCGCAAAGTATGGGTGCAAGACTGGATAGAATCCCTGCATAGGAAACCCGTTGATATCTATCCTTGAGATAGGATCTAAACCATTCCAGAGCAATCCCACGAATTCCATAATGGTATAGCTTGGCAAGTAAAATGTCATGATTTAAATAAGATTATAGAATGCTTACTAGAATTTTCACCACATCTCATGGCACCAAATGCGATTGGTGACGATAAAAAGAAAACTGTACGCGATCTACTGCTTAATTTGAAAACAAAACTATTCTTTAAATCTTCAGCTTTTCTCTTCCAACGGCAACATTATTATTGCTGGATATAGTACATTATTTAGTACATTATACATTATATAGTACATTAACAATTGCATTCACAGCATGTACGCATACTATACAGCCTGGTAGCAGAACTATATTAACGG
>JACEVL010000680.1:160000-207827 GCA_020284085.1 Aporrectodea caliginosa
GTCAACGAAAACGAAAACGAAAATGGCAATTAACGAAAATTGAACGTTTTCGTTGACGAAAACTAAAACTAAAACTAAAATACGCAGACAACGGAAACTAAAACTAAAACGAAATTTGTAGCAATAAAAACTAAAACGAAACGAAAATTGATCAAACGAAAACTAAAACTATATTTATCAAAAAAGAATTTTTTAAATTTTTCTTTACTTACTTAATTCACCATTTGTATTGTACTGCCTTGTGCATTATGTGCAAACGGCATGCTGAGTCCATGCTCTGCTAACATTTCTTCATATGTTTTAAGACACGCGAGGAAAACGAGAACGAGATGTTGATACGAAAACAACGCTACTTCTCAGTAGGCCTACCTAAAAAAAAGTACTGCACGGACCAGTCTTTGAGATGTCAAATGCCATTATTACTCTGATTCACGCCTTGGTCTGCACTCGGGTTGACTTTGGGAACGCTGCATACATTGGACTCTCCGCCTCTAATACTCACAAACTCCAGTCTATTCTTAATGCAGCAGCTCGGCTTATAATAATTATATGGGAAAACTTTTTCTTTATTTACTTTCCGCTAAGAATTCATCTATTTCGATTTTAACAAAAGCTGTGGTACTTTACTGCAACGCGTTCACTTAATTAATGCAGTTTTGATCGAAATTGGAGCCTCACGTTTCTCTGACTTGTAGCGTGACGAGTATCAATGGTCGACCAACGGACAGCCCTGTTTGGGATTAGGCCTATTATTATTATTATTATAGTATCGAGTTTGATGCGACACAGTGCTGTGTTCAAATGTAGGTTGAACACAGCACTTCTAATTTCGCAGTTTAACGTTCTTAATTATTCGTCCACTATAATAGCATTATTATTTTTCATCAATCTAACTTCGACTTGGGCAAGAATTCTTTTCGTCAATCCAGGTTCTATTTAGCAGAAATTCTTTTAATCAATCCAGCTTCTATTTAAACAATTATTTTTCATCAATCCCGCTTCTATTTAAGCAAGAATCTTTTCATCCATCCCATTTCTATTTAAGTAAAATTATTTTTATCAATCCGACATATATTTAGCAAGAATTCTTTTCGTCGATCCATCTTGTATTCGACCAACGCTAAAACCCATACAATAAATGGCGAATAATTAGGATTTAGGAACACTAATAATATTATGCAAAATAACCAAACTTCAAGTGACTGGTGGTGCTGGGACAACCAAACCCTGAATAATTAGTTTTTGTGTCTAAAATTTAAATGTAATTAAAAAATTGGTAAACTTAAACTGAAATTAAATTACTACAACTAAAACTGAAATAAACTTACTAAAACTAAAACTAAAACTAAAATTAGCTTACTAAAACTAAAACGAAAACGAAAATTGATCCATAAAAACTAAAACGAAAACTAAAACTAATAATGACACACAATAAAAACTAAAACTAAAACTAAAAATGAAGACTAACAATCATAACGAAAACTAAAACTAAAATTGAGACATTATTAAAACAACACTAGTTCAGAGGAGAGGAATAAAAACAGTGTGACAGAACGAGGCGGAGAGAGAGAGAGACAGAGAGACAGAGACAGACAGACAGAGAGACGGAGAGAAGAAGAGAGAGATACATAGAGACCGAAAGAGACAGAGACAGAGTGACAGAGACAGACAGATAGAGAGAGAGACAGAGAGAAGAAGAGAGAGAGATACAGAGAGACCGAAAGAGACAGAGAGACAGACAGACAGAGAAATGGGCAAAATGATAGAAAAAGACCGAGAGACGGAGAGAGGGATCCCAGAAGGAAGTTGACGGGAGCGAGAGAAATGCGTATAGAGACGGAAAGAGACGGATTTAGACAAACAGAGACAGACACAAACACACGCAGACAAAGACACACACACACAGACAAAGACACAGATACACTGAAGTAGAAGGCGTTTTCCTAATCCTGCGCTTTCTCCGTCGTCATCGTAGGCACAGTCAGTGGGGGAGTGTGGGTGGTGGTCGACCGATTGAGTGGGCGAGGGTAGGGGAGGGGGAGGGGAGCCCCGAATGGAACGGCGGAGGGGTCGGCCATAATTTACGGTTCGGTTCGTAATTGCTAATTAGAATCTGCCCGCTTCGACCGCCCGTTGAATTATCCGGGACATTTGTCGACTGCCGTCTGGTTGGGTCTGAGGGTGTGGTGGGAAATATGTTCCTTGCGAGAAAGGTTCGGACATTAGTTACTTGTGTGAGCTGAATTTTAAAGTGTTCTGTTCTGTGTTCTGTTGGTGAAATTTGGTGGGAAAATAAATACATCAGCTGGAAATGATGTTTAATGCAGTTGGGGGACGTGTGTACAAATCACGATACTCAGATATAAATTTACTGCTGATGAATCTTATCAAGAAATTTGGCGACTAAACGGATATATATATAGCACCTAAATTAGCTTTTTAAAGGTGTTTAAGACGATCTGAATGAATTATACTTTATACTATGAAATAAATTATAACAAAGTGCTATAATGATTATTGGTAGGTATACATCTTTGGACAACCCTTCTGACACGACGCAGCACTCTTGAATAAGCTGGTGCACTGCGCTTAGCTCTAAAGAAACGCTTCAGAAATTTGAGTTTTGACGAACGATTTTCGATGGAATATGCTATCGAACGAACAATTCTATTTTTAGAGACATTCTGGTCACGTGATCCGAACTGAGTGATTGCCCTGGAACCGTTTTCGCCGCCGAAGCGATCATGCACCACACCGTCTGAGCTCCTGCCCTATGCGGGGACCGACTGAGGAGGGACTGATGATTGCGCCTTCTGTACAAGTGCGGAGCAAGCTGAGACGGACCGGACAGTTTATCTGGCGCCGCAGCCGCGATCAGGTGTTTCAACTGGAGACCAGGCTGTTGACGGAGAGGGATTTCTTCACCAGGTCTGGTATTGACACAGCTTACAGATTCTGATTATTATAGTGTGTTTCTCGGAGTTAATCGAATGACTTCTGTAGCGCCGATCTTATAATGCACAAGGCAACAGTCGATGGGTACGAATAAACGGTCGATGGTTTTTAATTTTAGTTTATTGTTTAACGACATCTTGCGGCTGCCTTGACGTTGACTTAACGTGCTCGTCTCGGTAATCATTCCGTAAATACGTAGTATTTGGCTCTTTTTATGGCGATTTCAACAGCTTAAAAAAGGTGTGCTAGTGCTACCTTAACCACGTTTCAAAACTGGAAATTATAAAATAAATAGAATGATATTTCATATTTGTAGCGTTTAAAAGTTTAAATAATATTCTAAATTTTTCTTAGTCTTACGTACAGTGCCATTTTCTGAATGTAGTAAATCTCAGTAAAGTAAATAAGTAAACTAAAGAAATATTCGTAAGATGGTATTCGGGCAAAATAACCATCTATCTATGAGCCATACTTTGATTGCAAAATCATTACAGGAACTAGTTGTTGAACGGCATCTTGCGTCTGCTAGGGTCGATGACGTCAACCTTACGTTGCTGAACGATTTAAATTTAAATTTATCAAGCAAGTTGTTTAGTTAGATAATGTTTAACATCGTCCACTTGGAAAACAGCGCCTTTGGTTAGGCGGAATATTTATAGAGATAGTAGAAGAGTTAAAAGAGGTGTCGAAAACTAACCGTCAGTTTGATTTTTTTTTTAGCCGCAATGACCTGTGCCATTTTTACACGTTATTTTCACAAATTAGATGCCATTGTTTAAAGACATCTTGTGGCTGACAAAGCCGTTGATGTCAACCTTACCTTAGATAATTGTAGATAATAGTTATTTTAAGTAATCTCGTATAATAAGGCCAATGTTACAGTGTTGGTTAAACGAAAGTGAGTAATATATTGCATTAGAAACATATTAGGCTACTCTAAAATGCACAGGCATATTAAAGAAGGGGTTGAGCTCTGTGGCACCAGATAATTTATGGGAGGTAACACGCATACGGCTATACATTCCATTAATATTATTTGACATTTTTGACATCTTGTTGCTGATAGCCCTCCCTTGCCATACCTTTCTCTTTGTATGAAGACAGAACTTCACCCTACTATCCTGAGTGGCCGAGTGGGTTGGTAGCCCGCTCTCCACGTCGGCGCCCCGGGTTCGCTTCCCGGTCGGGTCGGTTTATCAGAGATTAATTTCTCGGATCTTTACTGCTCGGTCGCAATATAAACGTGGAATACAATACAATACAATACAACACATTACAATACAACTGGGGCGCGGTGGTTTGGGGGTATGTTCGTTGCCTTGCAGCTGGAGGTTGCGGGTTCGAATCCACCTCAAAGCCGCCGCGTAGGGACCCTGGGCAAGTCCTTCACTCGCAATTGCTCATGCGCTTCGGCGTGAAACTCCGATTCTGCGCAGGAGTCGGGAGCGCCTCTGAATGGGATATCTGGTAGGGGCGCTATAACAAGTGTTCAAATACAATACAATACAATACAATACAATACAATACAATACAATACAATACAATACAATACAATACAATCAACTATCAATTTGTTGCTGTTTAACGACAATGGGCTACAACAAAGTTGATTAGTGTCGCCTTCCTTTCTTATGGCATAGAGTTGTTAAGCAGAAACTGTTCAACCTTGATGACTTTACAAAATTAGTTTGGCCGCTTGAAACTGCCGAATATATAGCGTTGATTAAAAGCGTTTTAAAGGTGTCTAACAATATATCGTTGCATTAACTAGCGTTTTACGACATCTGGTGATTGTCGCGACCGTTGACGTCGACTCATCCTGTCAGTCGCTAGGTGGCTTTGGTAAAATGAGCAGTAAGATGTGATGGGTTCCTTGATTACAGCTAAATTCGTCTCCTGTAATAACTTGTCATCATCCGTTTATACTGTGACTTGTAATCATACTGCGCTGTGTCGGTTTGAATTAACAGAGAAGAATATTATTATTATTATTATTATTATTATTATTATTATTAATGTTGTTGCTGCCAGGACCATTGTCATCGACCATATCTTTCTACTTGTATGAAGACACAACTTCGCCCTACTATCAACTACCACTGTGGCTGGTTAGTTGCTGTTTAACGAAGCTGTGCCAAAACAAAAATGATTAGCATCGCCTTCCACTATTATGACACAGTTTTGTTGAACCCTATCTAATCAAGCCATATGACTAAATTAGTTTAGCCGGTTGAAACGTCAAATATATAACGTCGATTTATAGCGTTTTAAAGGTGTCTAATGGTAGCGTTGCAATACCAAGCGTTTTACGACATCTGGTGATTACAACAACCGCTAACGTCGACTTTACCTTAAGTAATTTTTTTGCATTTTATTTTTAAACCTTGAAACTCTGATTTGGATGGGTATCTGACAGTTTAGCATGCTATCAAAAGAGAACTTTAAAATATAAGTAGAAATCACTGTTTAACGACATAAAGCAATAATTTATAGATGACATTGACTATGATACACAATACACATACTGCGATGAAGTGGTTTTGCAGCAATTGTCACAAACAAGAAATCTAAAATGTAAAAATAATTCTTAATAAACATTCTCAATAAGCAGGAGAATCTTAATCCAGTTTTTCTAATTTAAAAAAAGTTTTGGTTACAAATTTACAATACGTACAATTTTGACATGAGGTTCTCATTTTACTTCTGAAATTTTAAAGTGAACTTTGTACATTAAACTTAACTATTGGTGGATGCATAGTTTAGCGACATATTTTAGCAACAAAGACCGATGACGTCGACAGAAATTATTTAGAACATTTCTCACTGTTCGTATGGCATAATGCATTCTTTTTTTATGTTAACCTAAAAATTGGTATATATATATATATATATATATATATTCGTTTTATTTGAAAAAGAGACAAATCTGGGTGGCACACCGCACCCAGTTACATGTCGAAGCATAAACCAGACAAATAAAATAATAAACGAAAAGAGTTAACAGAGCTCTGTCAGTGATCACGGGCAAAGAGGACTCTAGGGATAAAGTTTTTAACATCCTTATCTGGTAGCACAAATGGATGCAAATGGTTGGCTGTTTAACGACACTGTGTCAAAACAAAGATGATTAGCGTCGCCCTCCTCCTTTCTCCACGCTTGAGACCGGCATCACCAGAAAACAGCAGCTTGCAGAACTATCAATTATTATTATTCTAAATGTTTAGCGACGTCTTAATAAACTTATTGATTTTCAGTTCAATTTCTTCATTATACAGGATTCATTCCGGGTCGAAATTGTTTTTCGTGGACATCGAAGGCTAATAATTATTATAAATTTAAAGCGGTTGCTTAATATATAATGTCAGTCAAAACGTTTTAAAGGTGTCTAATAAGAGCAAATGTTTAACGATATCTTGTGGTTGCCAGTGCCGTTGGCATATACCCAAATCCCAACCGGTATAGCAGGTCATAAATATAATGTAATAGTAAAACTAGAAGTTGGATGAGCGATTAAAATATTTTTAGTAGATGTAGAAGTTGGATGAGTGATGGAAATGTGTCATAGTTGAAGTAGAAGTTGGATGAGCGATGAAAACATGATTAAAATATGTTTTAAAATTTTATGAACTGCTATACCGGTTGGGATTTGGGTAAATGCCGTGCCGTTGACGTCGACCTTACCCTAATATACGAGGTGACGTTGTAACCTTTTGCTAATGGAGACGGTTTCATTTAATATTACTGCAAGTTTGAACGTAGTCGTATGACATCAAAGCCGTTGACGACAGTTTAAAACTTATACATATCCGTGAAAATGAATTTATAGTGTCCGAATGATACTATTTAAAGGTGTCAAAAGAACTTACCAATGCCATTGGTATTAATTGTTTAACGACATAAAATAATACAGCTGATAACGTTCTCGATACAATTTGGGATAAGATATCTTATGCAAATTAAACAATATTTTATAGCAATTATCATGCACAAGAAATTTGAAATGCATAGACGATTCTTGATGAATGTTCTCACTGTTCATGTGATTTTTAGTCTATTTATGTAAATAATTTTTTTAATGTATTTAACATAAGTTTCTTATTCTACCTTTAAGTTTTTAAGTATTTATCTGCACACTAATTTTGACAACTAGAAAGTTGACGAATTTACGAGTATATATTACGCCTAGGTTACCTTTATAAAGGTGTTTAAGAAGAGCTGACTGAACTATACTTAATACTAATATGGCATAAATTATAAATAAGCTTTATAATTAGTGGTGAGTATATGACTACTAGTCGGCTTAACTAGTGTTTAGGACATTTAGCTACTTTGTAGTGTAATGTATTGAGAGGCAAGCAAACGTTCTAGACCTGCCAGCGGTGAAATTTTACGATATAACATTGGATCATACGTTGAGATGGTTTAGGAGCCACTTCATGAATATTCATTAGGAAAATAGATCATGACCGTATGTATGTTTCCATGTGCGTTAGGTTTTTGAATCATCAAAAAACAGTGGGTGGACTCACTAAAAGGGATATAACTTTTGTTCTGTTTGAAAATTTTCTTTGATATTTGGCCATTATACGTAGATATGAATTACCTTTAAGCCTATAAAACGTGATTTAAAAATTCTTACTTTTGGCCGAAATATCAGCAAAAATGCGTAGGGGGGCACTTTTTTTTGGCCCACCCTGTATATATACGCGTGTACATGTATGCAGATGTTTGTGTGTATGTATGAATGTATGCGTGTAAGTGTGTATGTATATGTGTATGTATGTGTGTATGAATGTATGTATGTATGTATGTTTGTATGTATGTATGTATGTGTGTATGTATGCAAGTATGTATGCAAGTATGTATGCATGTATTTATGTATGTATGTATGCGTGTAAGTGTGTATATATATGTATGTATGTATGTATGTATGTATGTGTGTCTGTGTGTATGTATGTATGCAAGTATGTATGCATGTATTTATGTATGCATGTATGTATGCATGTATTTATGTATGCATGTATGTGTGTGTATTTGTGTGTGTATGTGTGTATGCAAGTATGTGTGTATGTATGTACGTAGGTATGCGTGCTTGTATGTGATTGACGTTCTGTGTATCTGATAAATGCCAAGATAAAAAGCGACTGTTTACTTTCTCTTGACCTGAATTTCCCTATCTCTGGAAGTTTCTCTTTGAAGTGGTGCTATACGAGTTATCTTCTTCCTTTTCTAGTTTCATCTTGTTCAGCTATTTCTGCTTTGCTTCTGCAATTTCTCTTTTAATCTCTTTCTTCTTTTATATCCATTTCTTCTGCACTTTGTCCCTCTTCCAGTCATAGGATTCTTCAACATCTGTCTTGATCTTATGTGATTTTCTCCTCATGTTTTCCATTGATGTGGTTCCAATTCGGTTCCTGGGATAACAATTCGTGTGAATCTGTTCCTCTATATTCAGTTCCCTACTTTCTGTTTCCTTTGATTCAACGCCCGTACGTACCATGGTGGTGCCAGTCCCAAGCCTAAAGAAATGCGGAGGTCGACGCTTTGTTATGACACAGTGTCGTTAAACAATCATTTCCTTTGATATCATTGTGGTGTGTACTGTTTCCGTGATTCTTGGTTTTGGTGCGTCATCAATTGAAACTTTGCGTATTAGGAACCGGCGCAATAGAAGCAACAAATTACAATACAATTAAACAATTATTAACCCTCCGTTCATGATTTCGTTAAACAATGCCTTCTCCTCCTTCGCCTCTCCAACCAAAACCTCCTCCTTCTTCTTCTTCTCTCCTCTTCCGCTTTCTCCCCTCCTCCTCTTACAGTAACTGCTCCTCTTACTGCCCCTCCTCCTGATCCTCCTTTCCTTCTTCTCCATCTCCTACTCTTCCTTCTCCTCCTGATACTCCACACAAGTGGCATCCTGTCCTGGCGTCTTCCCCTCTTCCTTCTTCTCTTCCCAGTATCAGTTGAATCATCATCATCATCATCATCATCATCATCATCATCATCATCATCATCATCATCATCATCATCATCGTCGACCGAATCTTCTTCCTTCGTAGACCGGGGTTAATGGATTATGGGCGCCATATCATTCATAATCTTCGTCGCGATCAGATCGACCTCAAGATGTCGCCCTCGTCAACTTCCGCTTCCGGTCCACGACGATCTGACCCTCCTTCCATATATCCGTCCAATAAGCCTAATGGCTCGGCGATACGCATGCGCGCGCACTTGCAAAGCGCCGCCATTACTCACCGTTGTCGGGTGTAACCAATGTCTGCTATGGCCAGAAACTTTTGTTGGTTTAGAGCTCCCAGTGTCTCGCGTCATCCAACTCTGAGTTTAGTTGCTGTTTAACGACACTGAGTCATGGCAAAGATGATTAGTGTCGCCCTCCTCCTTTCTCGAGGCTTTGGACTGGCACTGTCAGAGTACGAGCAGTGGCAGAGTAGTAGTTGTTTCAGTTTAACGATGCTGTGTGATAACAATGATCATTAGCGTCGCCCTCCACTGCTTGACACTAATGCAGGGACTCGCAGTGAAGGAGTTAAGCAGTTTCAGTTTCACAATAGGTTTAACGTCGCCTTATGACATCAAAGGCCGTTGACGACAATTCACAATGTATACCATACAATGAAAACGAGAAATTTAACGTCCAAACGACACCATTTAAAGGTGTCAAAATAAATCCTTACAATGTCACAAAATTCAATGTTAAACGACATAAAGTAATGCATCGGTTAGGCCTACTTTCTGTGATACACACACTGTGGTTAAATGATTCGATACAAATTTAATTATAATAATATCATGACGTTAGATTCTTATTCTACTTGTACTCTTTTAAGTGATTATTTATTAATTTTCAGTTTAACGTCATCTAGTGACAACATTCACTATTTACCATTATACTTTTTTTGAATAAAAATTTGATAAAAACAGCACAAACACTAAATGATATAGGTAATTCACAAAGTCGGCCTTTTACCCGTAGACTGTTCAAGCATCCAATACACTCAAACGTAAGTTTCATTAAGTAAAAAAAAAATATTTGGCACATACGTATTACAATTGCTTAAAGTTTGTTTTCAACATGTTCATTGAGACACAACAACTACATTTTCCTTTTACTGCATATGTAGTACTGCATAATGATGCAATGTAATATTTACTCCAATACAGCAACCAAACTAAACATGTGATACTTAAAACAAAGTGTTATAGATACTTAATGAACAATATGCCATATATGTAATTTACTTACATCAGATTTTTATTACTTATATAATATAATAAAACATACTTAAGATTTCACAGTTGAAAAGAAGCTACTAATTATACGCCTCATCAACCAACTCGCATACATGTAACTAGAATTAAGGCAAAAGATTGTTATTATAACAATTATGCAAATCATAATAATGCAATACGCAATCCTAAAAGCAAAAAGCACCAGTAAAAGAGTAATTAAATATCCACAGATTTAAGACCAACAAGAAGAGGGAAAAAACTACTCACAGCAACAAAATTAAAATATCTATTCACAAAATTCGCCCATTAGTAATCAAACAAAGTAGCCTATACACTTCATTCTGAAACACATTTACCGTCAAAAGGGTTTTTATAGACATTTCATCTTTATACAATTGACATTTATTTCTTAATAACATAGAAATATCTTCTTTTTTACAATCAAGTAATAGGTGATGAATAGTCTCCTTCACCTGACAGGTATCACATAAACCGTTAGAATGTCTTTTTATAACGAATAGTCTTTGATTAGTATTGGCCACTCCTAAACGCAATCTAGAAATTTGGACTTCCTTATGCCTATAAGGTTCGAAATATTTTATATCTGTACTAACAATTGGACAAATAGATTTATAAAAATGACCTTTATCATCATTACTATATTCTAGTTGCCATTTATTTACTATATAAAGTTTTATTAAAGTTAAAATTTCCTGAAGTTCAAGATAATTAGTAGAATTTATGTGATCAATAGTTAGACCTTCTTTAGCCAAATTATCTGCTCTATCATTGCCTGACAGATCAATGTGACTTGGGATCCAAATAAATCTTATTTGATTAGAATTTAATTTGCTAATGTGATATAGTAAATCGTTTAATAAAGTAGGTCTAGACTGACAGTAAGACCTCTTAATTGATGTAAGAGCACTCAATGAATCAGAGAAAATCGCAAACTTACAATTATTATAACACTCACTGTCTAATATCCATAGAACAGTTTCAATAATTGCAGTTAATTCAGCTGCATAAACACTGGAATTATTACACAATCTAAATTTCTTATCTACATTTAAACTTGGCACTGTGAAAGCAGCAGCAACAACGTCATCTACTTTTGACCCATCAGTATATATATGTATAAAAGAATCATATCTAGAAATTAATTCTAAAGCATATTGTTTTAGAATTTCAGGATTATCAGCTTTCTTATTAACACATTTCTTCAGAGTCAAGTCAACTTCTATTTCTTTATTACACCAAGGAGCAGAAGAAGGGAAGGAGGGGCCAATAAATGATGTATCAAGTGAAGAGAAGAATTCAGAGGTACGAGTATAGATTGAATGTTCCTTACTATCAGATGTCCTAAAAACATTTGTCCAGTGGTTTTCCATGACTCTAGTAAGGGGGTGAAATCTACTACCCAAAATTTTAGCTCCAAATTTTATTGAATTTTGGAGTCGCCTTAAATGAAGTGGTAATTCTCCACATTCATTTTGAAGTGTTGATGCTGCAGTACCCTTTGGAACTCCACAACATAATCTAAGAGCCTCAGTTTGAATGCATGATAGTTTATTCAAGTAAGACTTGCAGGCTGAAGAATAGGCAACATCACCATAATCTAAAATAGACCTGATTAGTGCTCTATATATGGTTAGAAGAGTTTTCTTACAAGCTCCCCATCCATATCCACTTATGGCTCTTAAAAGGTTTAACCTCTTTTTACATTTTTCAACAATATAGTCAATGTGAGGTTTCCAACTCATTTTACTATCAAAAATTACACCCAAGAATTTTACTTTATTTTCTATCTTAATTTGTTTTTGATCAATCTTTATAGCAATCCTTGCTAATTTATTTCTCTTTGAAAAGAGGACTCCAGTCGTTTTATTCATGGATATTTTAAAACCATTTTTATTGCACCAATTTTGTATTAAATTGATCGATAACTGAATTTTACTTTCTAACGTTTTAATATTTCTATGTCCTAAGTAAATAGCACTATCATCAGCAAAAAGGGACATTTCTACACCATCCACACCTGTGGGTATATCATTTATCATTATTAAGAATAAAAGAGGAGAAATTATTGAACCTTGCGGAGTACCGTTCTGTTGCATAAATTTATCAGAAAGTTCTGCCCCAACCTTGACTTGAAAAGTTCTATCAGATAGAAAGTTTTCAACCCAGTTAAATATATTGCCAATTATTCCGAATTCTTTAAATTTCTTTAGAAGGGTAGGGACATGCAACATATCATATGCTCTTTCGAAGTCGATAAAAATGGCTAAAACATGTTCTTTATTTTTAAATTTTTTAAGAATAGTATCCTGAAATTTAAGAATTTGATCATTTGTACTTTTAAATTTTCGAAAGCCCGATTGATTTTTTGAAAAAAGGTTATTTTTTTCCAAAAACCACTGAAGACGTTTAGATATCATTGTTTCCATTACTTTGCATATGGTAGGGGTCAAAGATATAGGTCGATAAGATTCTGGATTTGATGCTTCCTTATTAGGTTTTAACAAGGGTAGAATTATGGCATGATGCCAATCAATAGGCAATTTCCCTTCCTCCCAGATCTCATTATAAAAGAATAATAAAATTTTAAGAGCATTCTTATGAAGATGTTTTAATAACTCATAAGGTAGTTTATCATCACCAGGTGATTTATTATTTTTAGCTGATCTAATAGCCTGTTTTAATTCATTAAGATTAAACCTCTCATTTAGAATTTCCATTTCATCAGCAGAATTATTGTAAATCTGATTAGGGTTATTTTTCAAATTATTATTGTTTATATAATTTAAGAATTTTTCACTATAATTTTGAGTGTTACTAGTATTCGCATAATTCTTAGCTAAAATATTTGCTTTTTCCAAGTTTGTTTCAGCTATTAAACCATTATAATTCAATGTAGGAATGGAATTATAAGTTGCAATACCATTCATTTTTCTTGCCCAACTCCAAACAGAACCCAATTTCGTTTGATTTGTAAGTTCAGAGCAATATGCTTGCCAACAAGTTTTTGCTTCTGTTTTAAGGGTCTGCTTAACAATGGCTTCTTGCTTTTTATATTCTAAGTAATCAGTTAATTCTCTTGTTTTAGTCATTTTATTTCTGTACTGATTTCTCTTATAAATGACTTCACTACACTTATCATTCCAATAGGGTAGAGGTCTAAACTTCTTATTTTTATTCTTTCTATTTTTAAGATTTTTACTAGGTATTGATTGGTTGGCTATAGATGTAATGCAATCTACCAAATTACTGAAAGTATCGTCACAATTTTTATCAACCAAAATATCTTTTGTTAATGAAACTTTACTTATTTCTTTATACTTTTTCCAATCTGCCTTTTTTAATTTCCAGAGATGCATACTTAAGCTATTTTCTGTTATGACTTCTTCATTGACAGTAGTAATAGTAGCATAATGATCAGAGCCCATATTGCTGTTAGTGACATTATGCCTAGCATTTAGAGCTATATCTTGTGAACTTATGCTTAAATCTATAACGGAATGGGAATTTGATTGGTTTGATGTAATATGGGTAGCTTGACCTGTATTAAGTACTACTAAATTATTTTCAGTTAATATTTCTTCTATGATTTTTCCTCTTTTGTTTGTTTCAGAACAACCCCATAGTTTATTATGAGCATTAAAATCTCCAACAAGAATTGATCTTTTATGAGGAAAAATATCTTGAATGTCTTCTTTATTAAATTTATATGAAGGTGTCATATAGGAATTAAAAATCTTTAAATGGCCATTTAAAGTATTAATTTCAATACCTTGAATTTCAATGTTTGGAATTTCTGCTATATCTAATACATTAAAGTTTAGCCCCACCTTTATGTAAATAGCCAAACCTCCCCTTTCATTACTTAGACAATCCTTACGTATAATATTATAGCCATCTAATTTTGGGGATTCATTTTGATTTTTTAAAAAGGTCTCCTCCACACATATTACATCCGGTGGAATGCATGCTTTCAAGATGTAATTTTTAAGCTGATCTTTATTACCACGTAAACCACGTGCATTCCACTGAAAAATGGTCAAAGCCATAATGGACAAAAGGAAATTTATAAGAATCTACTGTTTTAAATTTACCAATTTTTGTATCTAAATTCTATTTCCTTATTAAAAAGGATTTCAGATGCTGCATGGCAAATTTCAAACTGTGCATGTTCCCTAGATTTAGCCTTCTCAATAGTTGACAACACACCAAGAACAAATGATAACTTTATTTGCGTAATTGGGTCAAAATATTCCACTGCCTCACTTACTGGTTTGCAAGTGTTTATCGCCTTGTAATCTTTTTTATCAAAGGATAAGAACCTTTTGACCAAATCACTAGGAGAGGTCTCGCCATTAGAAGCGATTTGCACATCAGTTGTTTGTATATCTATTGAAGTATTTCTAACTTCGGTTTGACTTTTTATTCCGGTTTTTAATTTTGAGGCATAGGTGACATTATTTGTTTTTTGAGCAACATTGTTATTCTGACTTTCCATCTCCTCAAATTTAGCTACAGCCTCTGCAAAAGGAATATTCTGCTCTGCTCTTATTCTAAGTGCCGCTTGTGTTTTAACATACACTGGACAGCCTTTATGAGCAGCACTGTGAGCCTGTCCACAATTAGCACATCTTAATTTAGTTGTATCTGGGCAGTCAACATAAGAATGGTTACGACTACATCTGCTGCACACAACATCCCTATTGCAAGAAACCGTTCTATGACCATAAAATTGACATCTATCACATCTCAAAGGTTTAGGTATGTAGAGATGAATTTTATACCTTCTGCCATCCACGTCCAAGAACTCTGGTAAAATAGTCCCTTTGGGATAAGCAATCAGTGATGCTTTACTAAAATCGGGATTACCCAATCTACTGATATGATGGGCTCCAACCTCTAGAGCAATTTCATTCAAATTCTCTTCATTTTCAAACAATCCAAAAACAACCCCTTTAACGAAGTAATCATTTTCCTGTTTTTTAACAGGAGATGATTTATTGTTAGATTGAGGTGATGTGTATGTCAAAGAAAAAGGAATGCTAGTCCTCACAGGTTTATCATTCAGAGTCTGTATTTTAAGAAGTTGGTTCTTCTGTGCCTCATCCTTAGCTATAATCTTAAGTACACCCTGTTGGGTAATAAAAATCTTGTCAACCTCACCCCTAGTTTTGTCAATTATTTCTTTATTGAGCTGACGTGGCTTGTGTTTAAAATATTTACGGATTTCATCTTTATGTCCATCTATGAAAACAGTTCGTGACTGAACCTCCCTTATGCGCTTCTTTTGCTCCTCTGTCAAAGGAGGGCGGGATTGACTGTTCGTTTTGCGTTCAACAACCTGTTTACTCAATGTTTCATTTACTTCATTTGTAACCCTATTGGGTTTCAACGTCGGTTTATCAATGGCAATAATGACCTCCTCTTGCCTTACCACATTTGCATTTGACATATCAATCATTTTCATTTCATTTAAAAACTGAAAATTCAAGTCTTTTTGACTTGTGACAGATTCCTTTACATTTTTCTGATTATCACATACACATTTCTCAACACATTTCTCAGAAAGATTCACGCATTTCATAGATTCCTTCACAACCAGAGACGATTTAACACTATCAAAGATTGGGCTCTTATAAATACTCGTTTTACATTTTTTCTTCGGGTGTGCAATTTGTTTACCTCCATTGCTGTCACTTCCACACCGCTGCACTTCAAGTGTTCGAGGAGCGACCACTTTGAGAAAGTCCTTCTGAAGCAATGTTTTTCTTTTCGTAAAGAGAGAAGATGTTGATTCATTCTTCATCTGCCCCGGCCGGCTATCCAGTGACTGCGATCTTCGTTTTTCCAATGACTCAAAGTACGATTCAAAGCATTTTTCCTCCGTAAACTTTGAAGTGTAAAGATTGACAGCAGAATCCTGATCACATGTCCATACCATGTTAGTCTTCGTTTCTTTATTCTTTCCACTACCGTTTCCTTCTGTCCCAGTTCTTCTCGTGTCACCTCATTTCGTATCTTTTCTCTTCGTGATCTATTTAGTAGTCCTCGTAGCCATCCCATCTCCGCCACCAGGAGTCTTCTCTCGTCCTCCTTTTTTTTATAGAGTTGTGTAGTACAGGTGGTCTAAGGCCGCGACAGTTGTTCAAATATTGCTGTAACACCCTTCCATACAAAACACAGCACAACCCAGCCTTGTGGCATTTCGTTAAATGACATTCTAGTCTGTTTTTTTCTATTTTCCTATTCTATTTTCCGGTTTGCTGACGTTAACGTTCATTTTATGTTAAAAGCATGTTATATTATTTCGGAGCACCGGCGCCGAGAGTATGTCTATTACTCGTAATGGGGCGTCGAGAGTATTACCCGTAATCCTTTGCAACGTGCTGTTGCAACGCAGATTGGAGCACGACAGGTATAATACTTTGTCTGTCTGTCTGTCTTTCGGTCTCTGCCTGCCTGTCTGTCTGTCTGTCTGTCTCTGTCTGTCTGTGTTACTGTCTGAGTCTGTGTCTGTCTGTCTCTGTCTGTCTGTCTCTTCTCTCTGTCTCTGTCTCTGTCTCTGTTTCTGTCTGTCTCTGTTTCTGTCTGTCTGTCTGTCTGTCTGTCTGTCTGTCTCTCTCTCTCTCTCTCTCTCTCTCTCTCTCTCTCTCTCTCTCTCTCTCTCACACTGACTCACTCACTGACTCGCTCACTCTCAGCTAACTACCTTGGAGTTTCCACCTGTTCATATTTGATGAAAATCGTTGGCCCGTGGGACGTGGGTGGTCCGCTGTCAGTTTTACTCAGGTAAGATGGTCCTCAGGGCCAAAACCCTTCACAACTCGAGTGTCCTGTCCTAGGCTATCAGTTGAAGATTGTGTCAATTCACTCTGAAATTGGGCAATACAGATAAAAATTCACACCGTTGTATCGAGTTAGACCAGCTTATCAGTGCCCCTCCCAATGATTGGCTTTGAGTAGGGCTCCATACTCCGCAGGTGTTTGTTGGCTTCCTTTTGTAGTGATTTAAAACCTGTTGATGTATGTATGTATGTATGTATGTATGTATGTATGTATGTATGTATGTATGTATGTATGTATGTATGTATGTATGTATGTATGTATGTATGTATGTATGTATGTATGTATGTATGTATGTATGTATGTATGTATGTATGTATGTATGTATGTATGTATGTATGTATGTATGCATGTATGTAACTATGCATGTATGTACATTATCATATGGCACAAACATACATTGAGTACATTTCTCATTACAGAGAAAGGCACTGTTGCAAGTCACATACATACATACACACATACATACATACATACATACATACATACATACATACATACATACATACATACATACATACATACATACATACATACATACATACATACATACATACATGGGATGTATGTAAGACTTCATGCAGCAGAAAACCGAAGATATTCTAAGTCTTCCGGCCGCCATTTCAGTGACCATTGTGCGGAGACATTGTTATCAACGAGCGGATACTGTCACCTATTCAATTACACGGTCTCTTGAATTTGGAGTAGACCTTCAAAATGGCCGACTGTTCTGTATCGAAGAGAAAGGATCCATTTTCAAATGGCAATCCTATATAGAGCGAACACTTCAAAGACAATGATGGGAAACCATATAATATATAAGCCAACGGTAGATTAAATTTATATACAGCCTATGGCAGCTGAAAAATGGGTGTCTACGCATATGAATATTCCATTGGTAGCTATATCTCTCTCTCATTAATATATATATGTATATATGTATATATATATATATATATTTATATATGTATAAATGTATCAATCAGTTAAACTTTATATAGTAATTTAATATTTATGTATATTTGTGGGGCGCGGTGGTGTAGAGGTATGTTCGGTGCCTTGCAACCGGAGGGTTGCGGGTTCGAATCCACCTCAAGGGGTATATTTGGTGCCTTGTAGCCGGAAGGTTGCGGGTTCGAATCTACCTCAAGCTGCCGCGTAGGGACCCTGGGCAAGTCCTTCACTCGCAATTGCTCATGCGCTTCGGCGTGAAACTCCGATTCAGTGAACGCGCTGTAGTCGGGAGCGCCTCTGAGTAGAAATCTTGAAGGGGCGCTATATAAATATCTGAAATGAATTTATATCAGTGTGCATTAAAATTGATATGCAAAACTCTATAATATTATATGCATGTAAACTATCTATAAATATAAATCTCATTTTATGTATTATACGTATGAGGGCTATACCTAATACACGAATGTATATTATGTGATATCATGTATGTGTATATTATGTGCATATGTTTTTGGTGATCTGTGGATATGAGATATGAATGGCTTCCTCTGATGAATGTCTTCGCATATAAAACTATAATATCAAATATCTATAATGCATAATTATTTATGTACGATAACAGCAAGATGAACACAACTATGTATATGACAAACATAGCTATATATATACAGAGTATATTTATATTGTATTGTATTGTATCTATCAGTTTATATATTTGTATAGGATATTAATTTATATATGTATTGATACGTAGTAACATATATAAATTATATATATATATATTATATCTATACTAAAATTTATCATATATATATATATATATATATATATATATATTTATAACAGGTTAATATAATGTATGCAGATACATGTATATATATGCTTTTACAACAATATACATAACCATAACCACAATATTCGACCATATTGTAGAATTGATATTGTATAATAGGCTAATATGGCCGTATAAAGATAGCCGATTATACCATAAATTTTAGTTATTATACGAAGATATAATTATGAAATCATATAACATAAGTCAAATTATACATATATATGTATATATATATATGTATGTATATACCTGTAATATATATATATATATATATATATATCGATACGTACATATATATATATATATATATATATATATATCGATATATATATTACATATATATAAATATATATATATATATATATATATATATATATATATATATTACATGTATACTAAAATTTATCAAAATTTTTAAAAATTTATATATATATATATATATATATATATATATAAATTATATACGATGTTGGACGTGGGTGGGTGGGTGGGTGCTTTCTCGCGATGTACAGCTGAGACATGAAATGTGCATTTAATGGCTTCCAGTGTACAATGGCGGCTTATTGGTGATATGCCTGTAACTGGAGACAGGTCGTTTGCACAGGGTTCGTTTGCCGAGCCGCCCTGCAGCGCCCCGAAGAACGATTTGCGTCATCCGAGCCGCGGCCCTTATATTATTTCGGTGCGCCGACGTCGAGAGTATAACCAGTAATGCGGCGTCGAGAGTATTACCCGTAATGCTTTGCGACAGAGGCACGTAGCAACGCGTTGCCACGGTCGGTCGAGATTGGAGCTCGATAGGTATAATGGCAGGCCAAGGCTACTGTTAAGTACTGTTCCTTGTATGTGTCTGTGTCTGTCTGTGTGTCTGTCTCTGTTTGTGTCTATGTGCTGTCTGGATGCCTTTGGACTTTGTTGGTTTGGATGCACGTCTTTCTTCACTTGCTGCGTTCTTTGTATTATGTCTTTATAATATTAGGCTATGTCATTTTTCATTTTTCTATACACAGATAAGTTTTATCCATCCATCATCCATCCATCCATCCATCCATCCATCCATCCATCCATCCATCCATCCATCCATCCATCCATCCATCCATCCATCCATCCATCCATCCATCCATCCATCCATCCATCAATCCATCCATCCATCCATCCATCCATCCATCCATCCATCCATCCATCCATCCATCCATCCATCCATCCATCCATCCATCCATCCATCCATCCATCCATCCATCCAACCATCCACCCATCCATCCATCCATCCATCCATCCATCCATCCATCCATCCATCCATCCATCCATCCATCCATCCATCCATCCATCCATCCATCCATCCATCCATCCATCCATCCATCCATCCATCATCCATCCATCCATCCATCCATCCATCCATCCATCCATCCATCCATCCATCCATCCATCTATCCATCCACCCATCCCACCCATCCCACCCATCCCATCCCGAACGCCCACCATACCAGAACCCACCCACCCACTCTTTCCACCAATCGATCAATCGGTCCTTCCTTCCTTCCTTCCCTCCATTCATCCATACACGCACTGTCATCACTGCTCTTCAGCCCACAGATCTTTCAAACACAATATATTACGATAATTATTCTTCACTTCTATCAGAAGCCTGCGGCAAAGGTGCAATATCACCTGAAACTAAGTTTTTGTAGCATCACAATATGAGTTTGCATTCGGTTACATTACTTGTATCGTTTCATTGTTTTCAGAAGTACGGAATTATATCCACCTGGACTGCTGTAAAGATCATGTGGTGGCAAAGCCTGATGATATTTGAATCAACGGACTTGGCAAAAAGCCAAGTGGATCGGCCATCTTGAATATTGGATCGGCCATCTTTAGTAATCGATCCGTTCAACATCTCTCCATTTTCTCAGTTTCTTTTATCCGTTCGACCTGAAATGTTGTCTCAGACCTCGAAACTCAAAAGGTGAGCAAGGTTTCAGGTTGTCCGGAAGGAACCGAAATCATCCGATTCCGTTTCGATTCGATTCAAGATGGCGGAGTCACGCGTCGACCTCTGAAGAGGAAACAATGCGCTGAACGAAGAATTCGTGTATCAGATACATCAGTTCGGATTCCTTGTCGGCGATATTATCGATGTGATGCTTTAGACTGGCGAGTAGCGTCATCGAGAGCTTCTTAGAAGCACTGGATGAATGAACGTGCACATAGCCTAAAATAGCATAGCATGTCATGGCATCGCATAAGAAAGCATAACATATCTCCATGTGTTTCTGTATATTTTTCTGTATATGTTTCAATATCTGTTTCTATATCTGTTTCTGCATGTGTTTCTGTGTGTACCTGGTTCTATATGTCTACGTCTGTTTCTGTTTCTGCATGTGTTTCTGTGTGTACCTGGTTCTATATGTCTACGTCTGTTTCTGTTTCTGTATGTGTTTCTGTAGTTGTTTCTGCATGTGTTTCTATGTGTATCTGTTTCGGTATTTGTTTCTGTATTTTTTTCTGCATGTGTTGCTGTTTCCCTATCTGTTTCTGTATCTGTTTCTGTATCTGTTTCTCGTTATGTTTTTGGTATCTCGTCTTTTCGTCCATGTTTCTCTTCCTTTTAATAATAATAATAATATCTTTTCTTTAATTTTAGCGCCTGACAAACGCACTGCGCTGTACATTTACATGTTATGCAATTGAAACAATCTTAACTAGTTAACTACTAACAGAACAGACAGTTTGTAATACACGGCGCTAATAGCAGCCTACAAAGCAAATCCGCCCTAACGGGGCTCGAACTCGGTACCTCTCGCACTCTTCGCCAGATGTTATCCAACGCGCCACCGCTTCATTCATTTTGACTTTTACCGTTTCATTTCGCATTAATAATGGAGACATTAAAGCATTCAAGTCAGATATACTTTAGCGGTCAGTCTACTTTTAATTAACTTGCTTAACGTTAATTGTTGATTAATCAGCTCATCGTAATGGAAATGAATGGTTCACGAAAAATTAATATTGGAGCGCATGGGTAAGTCCTCGAAGTTGTCTAATTAAAGTGGTATAATTATAGTTTCTGTGGGCACCATTTTACAGGTGTCTAATTAAAAGATTTAAACAATCTTAAACATTATTGAACTAAACATCATTGGATGACATAAACTATTAAATAACATTGAAATAATTATATCGCTGTTTTATGTCATATATCTAAATTTGGATTTTAAATGCTGTAAAATCCACTTACTTCTTCAGCGCCGTGTTGAGAACGAGATGTTTAGACTGCAATAAAACTAAATTAAACAAACAACAACTAAAACTACTAAATTGCAGTTGTTCAGCTGGCGAATTCAGCAATCAAGCCAAAGACGCTGTTTGTGTCTACGGCCATGCTTGAAGTAGAACTAAGCTTTTAATCAGCAAATTCTATCTTGTCTCGCCTTTGTAACTGGGGATCATGTGGACGGTCTACGTAAACGACATTGTGTCATACGATGATTAGAGTCGCCCCCGTCTTTACCATCTCTTGGGTCTGGCGCCACCCGAGTATAAGACTGTGACGGTGTTTCAAAGCCTATCCTCTAATCAAGTCTCTTTCTCTGATCTGTACTAATTTAAAAAGATGACGTCCTCAAAGAAGAGGATCCTAAAGCGAGGTGAGAAATACACATCGCCGATGTTGACTAAAGGAGAAAGAAGTGTAAGTAAAACATTAAACGTTACATAAATATAAATGCAGTAAAATTGAAAGAACTAAACATTATATTTTCCCTTCAAGTAAAATCTGACGTGTTAAACCGAAACTAAATATGCAAAAGCAGTTTGCATAGGTTATAAAATTTGGACACGTCTTTTAAAGATCCAAATTCTCTATATAAGCAAACCAAAATATGAGACTTTCACCTGAAATAAGACCAATTTCTGTTTATAAGCATTGATAATATTATGTAATTAAGATTCGCGAAAGGTTCAGATTAAGATTGAATTAAAACAAAAGATTGTACAATCTCAAAATACTTCCAGCTGATCTGTGTGATATGTGCAATGTTCGGGGATCCCTCGCACACCTTTTATTACTTCACCAGAAAGAGTACATTAATCGGACGACGTGTAATTCCATGCAAATGAAGAAATTATCAATATTCTCAAGGTGAGGTCGACGTCAATGGTCATGGCAGCCATAAGATGTCGTTAAACAATGCAAACTACGACGACTAACTTCGCCTCAGGCCACAACTATACTCTAGTGGTGCCAGTCAAAAGCCTGGGAAAAGGAGGGTGACGTTAATTATCATTGTAATCATAACGTCGTTAAACAGAGACTTCACACACGCTGTGGCATAAGAATGATGTTTAGCGTCGCCCTCCTTTTTATCAAGGCTTTGGACTGGTACCACCTCAACGTAATTCCGTCAGATTGTTTTATATATTCTATAGTGCATTGTAAAGATGCACGAAACATGTGAGGTTGACGCCAACAACCGTAGGATGTCGTTGAACACTGCATGATGCGACCCTGTTATTACGCACCCTTGAAACGCTTTCAAACGTTACTATATAAACGTCAACCGCAGCGACGTTGCTTCAGGCGATCCTGACATCTGGCCAGCCAGGGAAGATGAGCTTCAGCCCGGTCTGACTCCTGGCCAAGCGGAGACGAGGATCGGTGACCAAGTACGCAAGGGCAAAGTTACCTCCGCCACTGATTGAATGTCCGTGCATTGAACAACCGTGCTTTGTGCCTGACTCAGTGCCAGTCCCAAGCCTGAAAGAAGGAGGGCGACGCTAAATTAAATGGTCTTTGTTACCACATAGCTAGTCGTTAAAAGAATTCTACTACTACGTTTTTTGGATTTAACTTCACCACTGGTCGTTCACTGTCAGTGCTAGTCTCAAGCTTGGATGAAGGAGGAGGGCGACACTAATGATTTTTGTTATCACACAGTTTCGCTAAGCTGAAACTACAACAACGCTTAGTTTGATACGACACTATCATTTCAAAAGGTAGGGTCGCCGTTAGTATCTCATCCACATAAGACGTCGTTAAACAATAGAAACCTACTAACGTCTCCAGCCCGGGCCACAACTATACTCTGGTAGTGCCAGTCGAAAGTCTGGGCAAAGGAGGAGGGCGACGCTAATCATCGTTGCTATGACGCAGCTTCGTAAAACAGAAGCTACACAGACGAAAGACGATTAGCGTCGCCCTCCTCATTATCAAGGCTTCAGACTGGCACTACTTACTACCACCTCTATGTGGCAGTGAAGGAGTTATGGCACAGAATCTGTAGTCTTTTTTCTGCTAGTGGTGACCGTAGCCGGGTTAACGATGCGAAACAACCTCTCTCAGGTCTCTCTAGCAAGCTGAATCAGATCTTCTCTTTGAATCTCTGGACAACCCCTCTGACTTGACACAGCGCTCGTTATTTCAATAAGCTGATGCCTTGCTCATAGCCTTAGAAATTCGGAATTAAGGATTACGATTCAAACGCTTCTAAGACCGTAATCGTGATCGTAATCGAGTATTTATATAGCGCCACTCAAAACAGAGGCGCTCCTCGACTCCAGGCCAGTCTCTTCACTGGTAAAGAGAGGTTGTCAGGCGCTGGCGGAATTGGTGAAAAGAAATAGAGAAAAAGTCAGTCCAGAGGGACTGAGGTAACCAACAATAGCGAAACTCCTAGACTGGGCCGTAGAAGTACGCACCCGCGGAATAACCAAATAACCACGGGCTGAGGATCGAAGGGAGGAACGACTGTGCAGAGAAAATACTGGGGTACAATAAGCCCTAAGATAGCGAGGAGCAGAGCCAGGAATACAGTTTCGCATGAGGAAGCAAACTTTGAATTGGATGCGCTGGCGGATAGGGAGCCAGTGAAGGATAAAAGAGAAGATAATGGTCAAACATTGAAATGGCACCTAACATAAGTCAGTTATACGACGTGCTGCGATTTATTTATTTATAATTAAGAATGAACCCATATTAAAGGTGTCTTAAGAATGCTGCTTCTAATAAAGCTTAATGACAGCATATAAATACAATATATACAATTATTAGAAATTTATAGCGCGCTTTACAAGACAAGTCTTGCACGAGAGCGCGTTGTGCTGTGTTCTTAGCCATAGTGCAGTGAGAATAGATGAGTTTTTAGTTTTGATTTAATTTGCGTAACAGATGAACATTGACGGATTGTAGCTGGGAGACTGTTCCATTCTCTGGGTCCGGAGACAGCAAAAGCACGATTTCCAAATTTCCTCTTGGTGCGAAGAACGGTAAAGTCTCCTCGCTTGGCCGATCTGAGTCCTCTAGGATTTGAAGCAGAGCATGGCACGACCATGGATGTGATATATGAGAAGGAGGTTCCAGAATGGATATGATACATGAGGAGGGAGATTTTGAAAGCGATACGGGCGCGAATGGAAGATTGTGTGGTGTGATCTCTGGGGCCAAGACCTTTTATTAGGCGAGCGGCGGCGTGCAGAACAGATGTTAAAGGTTGTAGCGTCGATGTGGGAAGGCCAGATAGGACGGAATTGCAGTAGTCGATGCGAGAGATGACAAGGGCTTGAGTAAAGAATACAGAGGTAGGTTTCGTCCAGGCAGCGTTTCACTTGTCTAATTCGGCGAAGGTGGAAATATCAGGCTCTGGCAATGGAGGAAACATGTTGAGTCATGTTTAGATTGCAGTCTAACAATACTCCAAGATCGCGAACCACTTCTGAAGGTGGAATCGAACAACTTGAGTCGATGTTAAGTATTTTCAGTGATTTATCATCATCCGGACTATTCCGACGGTCGAACCAAATGAGTTCTGTTTTCGTTGATTTAGTCTCAATCGCATAGCCTACATGTTGCGATTTATTTATTTATAATTTAGAATGAGCACGTATTAAAGATGTCTAAAGAATGCTGTTTTTAATCAAGCTTAATGGGCGAAATTGTCATTGGTTGACCTACAATATACACGAGCTATAATTATATACTGGAAGTGGTTGATATGACGTATTTTGTCGTATCCCATCGTAAGGAAGACTTCCTGCCATAACATGCCTATTACGGTAAAATTGGATTAGAACTATCTGGGGCCCGATAGCGCATTGGATAACAACTGGCGTAGAGAGCGAGAGGTACCGAGTTCGAGTCCCGTAGGGCGGATATGCTTTGTAGGCTGCTATTAGCGCCGTGTATTGCAGGCTGTCTGTTCTGTTAGTAGTTAAGATTTAAATTGCATAACATGTAAATGTACAGCGCAGTGCGTTTGTCAGGCGCTTAATTAAAGAAAAGATTATTATTATTATTATTATTATTATTATTATTATTATTATTATTATTATTATTATTATTATTATTATTATTATTATTATTATTATTATTATTATTATTATTATTATTATTATTATTATTATTATTATTATTATTATTATTATTATTATTATATTTTTATTATTATTATTATTATTATTAACTTTATACGGTTAATCACTCCCTAAACTTCGTTGACCCAAACACAGTAGCCAATACACAGAGAATTGAAAGATTCATGGACTCTTTGGATACCATCCTGCAAGACTTTGCTGTGTACTCTGGACACCAGTTTAATTGAGTGAATTAATTTCAAGTGTGAAAGTCTTGTAATACATTGCCATTGGAAAAATGAATTAAATCGGGTGAATTAACCGACAAGTATCGACGATTCTTTATAATTTATTATGCTACTGCGTTGATAATAAAAGAGAACCGCAATTTCTCCCGAGATTCTCAATCTATTACATTTAATTTTCTTAATACAGCTTGATTTATAATTATTTGTCACACATGCAAGTAAGATATGAAGTTTGTGTCATTAGTGTATTGTATCCACAGTTTAACGGCAGCGTATGACAACATAGGCCGTTGTCGCCGACAAAGATTGTTGGCATATTACAGCTCTTAACATTTTGCCACCATTGTCTAACGATATAAAAATGGTCCGTGAGACCAGTTTAATGGGTGTCTAAGGAAATCATTTTAAGTTAAGTGGTTAACGACGAAGGCCGTTGACTTCGACAGAAATTACTTTGAACAGTTGTCACCATTCCCATGGAACAATGCAGCTCTTGTATAATTTATACTACACTCAGCTCCTAAAGACATGGTTTGATGCGCAGTGTTTTAACAGGTTCAGCAAGAGTGAGATGTAGTAGATCATATTGGCCAGCCAATCGATGAAGTTAAACGGATCCTTGATGAAGTCAATCCCACAGGGACAAGCCCAGAAACGAAGGACGAATTCGAGGGTGAACCACGTAATGAACACGACATCCATGATGAGCAACCACACATCATTGATTGCCGAGTCCTTGTTCTCAAATATAGTACCGTTGCCATCTGAACCGTTTGTATATATACGGTATTGAGGGAGTGTTCTGGCCATCAGTGAAACTGAGGATCCGACGATGAATGCGATTGACACAACGGAGAACCACTGAAAGAAAACGACAGACCATTTAGAATTAGATTGTGTGTGGATGATTTCATTTTATCTAATCGAAACGACACGGTTTAGTCTATAGTCGTCCAATACTCTATCCATCCATCCATCCATCCATCCATTAATCCGGCCATCCATCTGTTCATCCATCCATCCATTTATCTGTCAATCAATCAATCAATCAATATTGGCCAGCCAATCGATGAAGTTAAACGGCCCCCCGAAACAGTGGTCAAACGCCGACCTAGATGTATATTGGCATTGGAAACCCTGGGTCCATCAATGACCAGGGCAGGGAGTTCTTATCAGAACTAGGTCGGCGTTTGACCACTGTTTCGGGGGGCCCGCAGGAGAGAGCACGCTTGTTTCAGCGTCATTTAATTTGCACGCAGCGGTTTGATGCTTTTGCATTTCGGGGCACTCTTACGCAATTGACCAGTGAGAATGACCGTTAACTCCAGAACGAAAACGCTCTTCAGATAGTTGCTTAGAGCTTGAGGGATTATTTCTACCTCGGGCGAAAAAAAATAAAAAATAATAATAATGGTAGGGCCTAATAATATTATTAATAGGCTATTAATAATTAAGAGCGAGGAAAAGTGGCTGATTATTATTATATCTTAATAATCAATACTAATTTAAATAAGCAAGATGAGAGTTGGTTTTGACCTTAATATTAATAATTAAGAGCGAAGAAAAGTGGCTAATTATTATTATATCTTAATAATAAATACTAATTTAAATAAGCAAGGTGAAAGTTGGTTTTGACCTTGACTGTCGATTGAAGAAGAATTCCATTTCCTTGAAGTTGTAGTCATCGCACAGTTCCATCAGCGCCTCGTGTGTCGTACAGTAGCGCAGCTTCCCAAGGCGGGAATGGGGCAATCGATCGAGAGTCTTCCATATGACCTCGTGTCGTACCCCACCGACATTCAGCACGATCCTCTTAGACAGTTGTGGAGTGGGAAGCGGTCCGGAGGAAGCCTGATACAGGGACCAGTTCCACATAGGTGGTGGAGGCTCATCGGAGGAGGAGTTAGCGCTCTGTGTGGTCATCTGGTGGTGGGAGGGAGGAATCTCTTCGCTGTTGGAGACCGTGTCGGTCGGAGACATGGTAAAGCGCGGATGGTTTGCTTCCACTTGTTGAACTCGACTGGATCGATGTTTGGACTGGTAACTCTACATTCAACGAAAACTGTTCCTTCTGTTCAATCGTTTATATGTCATTTCGTTATTAGCTTAAGAACCGGTTTCTGTTTATAATTCACAGGATAAACGATACAGCGCATCCGTGAGGTAGGCCTACTAATGAGGCATCATATATTTCCAGATACACACAGACAACAGATTGATCTTCTGGACATTGAAATGGTAACGGAATGGCTTTGGTGTGCCATCGGTTGATGCATTGCGCACTTGAACGCGGCGCGACAGAAATCGCTATTTGCAATTATTGCAACCAACAAAGTCACCCAGCATTGATATCATCAGATTCTATTCTGATATCGGTTTTACCACCGAGAGTCATATCGTTAGGCCGCGTACAGCATAGGCTGGCTATCAAGCGTTCGGTGAGGAGGCAACGTTTGGGCAGTGCTGGACGATTTTTTCAACTATAAGTCAAGGCGTTAGGTAAGCAATAATAAATTATTGTGATTGCAGAGACCAGCGCTACTTGAACTGTGGTTCGCCGCCCGGAACTGGTCCGCGAGTGATTGATTAATTACACAGTTCGGCAATAATAACGCTATTAAGTTGCGGCTGCGTCAACTTGATTATTTCCAATAAACGAATATTGATCATACTCAAAAATATTCAATCCAGTACAGTGTGAAACATAAAAATTGAGAACATGACTAGAGCTGATACGTATACTAAGTAGTTTTGAACATGCACACTAACATAAGTATAGCCTAGTGGCAATAAACACTGCAATAATTATTATGAAATCTAGGGCCTACTGTAAATATTAATAATTGCAACATGTATTTTATAATAGGTAAGCTGATGCTGGAAACAATCGGGCGAACATTTAGTATCGGGGTGCGTACGTTGAAGAACCTTGTAACTAGCTGCGTTATGACAGCCAGAGTTGATTAATAAACGAAAATACAATACAATACGTTTACTGGCGCTATACGGTATCTTTTGGCATGCTGCGCGGAAGCTATCATGTTTCTAATGAGACACTAACCCTATCTGTGACCATAACCGACCCTCACGACGCCTAACCTTACCCTAACGGACTCTTACGACTCATAACCTGACCCTAACCGACGCGAGAAAAACCTACGCTCTCCGATTCTAAATGTTTACCTACGACCGGTCCGCGGTAAAACATAATTATACAGGTCCGCAGCTTGAGAAATGTTTAGAAGCCCTGGTATAAACGACGGTGATGTTCGTGTGACTGATAATTAGGATCAAAATTATGACTTTTGAAGCCTAATTTGACTGTTCGAATACTTAAAAAAGCAGCTTTAATTATTTACTTTTAAAAATATTCAGAGGACAGGCTCACCGAAATCGCTCCCAGATCCCCGTTCTCCACCCCCATTTTACTCAGGCGCCTTCAACATCCTGGCCCGCCACATGCTGAAAAATATTGCCACTGGCCTGCCATTGAAAGCGTTTGACACCCCTGTGCAGCTAAGTAGGTCTACTGAGAGGCGCCGTATTAGATTTATAGATGTATGCAGAATCGGTAAAAGATAACATAAAGAATCTGAATCTGAAAGGAAGGGGTAGTAAAGTAGAGGGCGACTTTGTAACAGCGCTACACGAAAAGGCAGTAATGCCAATCGCCAGTGCGGTGGTCTCATTGTAATCGTAATAGAACTTTATGTAGCGCCATTCCGATAAAAACAAATAAGAGGCAGACGGGAAGCGCTTACCGCCGCGAATGTAGTAGTCACCGCTGTGTCGTTCTGTTGTCTGACTGGCGGCTCATCGACTACACTCGATGCGAGAATTGCAGACCAAACAGATCTGCATCCGCGCTGAAGATATCAGTTCTACAGGCATTGAACTTTGTACCTTCGTTTGCAAGCATGCAGCTTGCTAGGTAAACAACGTCATGGCTGCCAGACTGCTTTGCTTTAGTATACGCCTGGTCATCAATGGGAAAAACCGGAAGAGTCCGTTTCCCTTCCGAAAGGGGACGTGCGTTGGAATATTTTCTGGATAATTATTACTCGTAGATGGGAGAGTTCAAACTTGGCTGATGTCTTCAGGGTCGCAGAAAAGTTCGATGAATTACACTTTGATTTAAGATGAATGGCAATTTAACGTAAGAGGAATTTTTACAGTTTCACAGTATTTAATAGTATTATACCGTATTTAATATAGATTATACATTGAAAATCCTCAGTTATATATCTTGAATTTACTGATAAATTATTAAAAGGTCCACATCATTGGCCGTGTTAACCGTAAGATACACATTATTATTATTATTATTATACACTAAAGTCAACGACAACTGCTCTCCTTAGACACCTTTAAAACGGTTTGCACAGATGCTATGTAACCGTAATCGTCATTAAATTTTTGTTTATTTACAATTACTGCATTTAAGTGATTTAGGCAAAGTAAAAGCTGTATTATGCCAAAAATAATCCTTGACGGCGGCAACAGCCTATGATGTCATAAGCTGCCGTTAAACTGTGGATCCAAGTGATTTAAGTAATGTTTACTTGTGTTTTAAAGGAGACTTAAGACTTCGGCCATCTGACGAGAAATAAACTCTATAAAGCCTGAACAGTGTGAACTTGTTCATTTAGATTTTGATCTGACGAGACCTAGTTTCTGTGTTAGTAAGCCAAGTCTCCTTTAGTAGATGAACTGCACTTGCTCAAAATACCGACTGCTTGGCACCGGTTTAAAGGTGTCAAATAATGAGCCGATTCAAAATCGTCACATCGGCGCTCCATAGAGTACCAAGTTAACATTCGCCCAGACAATTGTGAATTTCTAAAAAACCCTGAAAATATCTTCCAAGAACGTCCGACAATTATAGACGCATTTACCAATCTTCCGCCTCGGCCAAGTTTTTGTCGCCTCTAATATTCTAAGCTTTAAATTCTTAACTAAATTTTAACTTACAGTTTTTTGTCATCACGCTTCTTGTAAGTTTAATATAATGCTCTATTTTTGAATGTGTAAAAAAATTTCAGCTTCTGAAACAGGACGCCCCTATGCTATGGCCTCGTTTGTACCTTTTGTAAATCCGTCAATGAGCCTGATGGAGAAGATGCGTTGCCCGATGTGCAGACCTCCACGGGAAGGATTAAGTTCTAAGTAGGCCTAAGTGTATCCAAAAAGCCGTGGGCCTATTCCCTTCGACCACGGTCACATGACCGTGTTTTACCTTTAGCTAACCATAATGTGAAATAAAACTTTTATAGTTAGAATGCTTTATTCATATTGACTATTGATTGTTTATTATATATGATGTATGTACACCGGAATGCGGATTGCAACTGGTTCAATAAAGAATATACTTATTTCAGATTCAAAGTATGAACATTAACTCTTCCCAATTGTTAAAATCTCTCCAATGGTACTGTTCCAGTTTCGAGTGATTTTCAGTCGTATTTGAATGTCTATTTATTTGTAGATAACTAAACGCTTAAATGGATGCCATGTACTATTTGATATTATTTTTACTGAAACTTCATCTATTTGATTTACGACAAAACGCATCATTCTTGTTTGGAAACTTACGGGAAAGATGAGAAAAGAATTTCCTAAAATAAACTGGATAAAGCAAAGAATAACAAAATTATTTTTAGTTTAGTGAACAAGGTTTTCAACACATTTGTTTCAAAAGTACATGCAGTGTTAGCTATAAGACCATTATTAGACGAGATGTCGAAGCCAATAGAAATTGACCCTATCGTCAACTTCCCTTAGAGTAGTTTCATTCTTCTGTGAAACGGAAGGTAGTTAGGAAACTGCTCCTAAAACCAACAACACAAGTACTTATTACCTCATTCCTATCGCTATTGTAGTGCAACCCATGGAGATTCATGACTCTGGCCAAGCTGTCGTCTATCAAAATCCAACAGATTCAACTCAGCATCTAACAGCTCGATTCCTGACAGCGGATTAGTTATCACAATTCTACCGTACATATCGGCGACATGCACACTGGTCCCTGTACCGAGTGATGTTTCATATTGCCGTTGAATTTTCCCATTCGTATCGATCTCTGTCAACACTCTCTTATAGTGGTCGCCGTTAATCGAAGCCAAAACAAGGTTTCCGTTTGATTTGTGAAGTACTCTGTCAATGAATCTGAACCCATAAATATCTGCAGACAACATCAAGGAACCATTCGCATCGTAAACGTTTACTGTCACTGGATTAAAGCCGTGTGGCACAGAAAGGTTTCCATTAATTGGGGATGCAGATAAAAATGTAGAATATGACGGCCTCAGTTCACGACCAATCCATGGTAAAGTGTGGTACTGATGCTCGTCATCTTTCGTAATGCGTATAACTGAACTGAAAATCGTCTTCCTGTCTGAGTAAAGTACATAGACACAGTTTGAAAAGTTGCAGCCCTCGATATCCGTCGGCAGCTCTGGCAGCGCGACGACAGCTTTCACCTCTGTCATATTGTTGCGGTCGTAAACATTAACATTGATTTGATCTGGTTTTCTGCAGATCATAAATATTTCTTCCTTCATTGTAGTAACTCTCTCGACCAGACAGTCGTTCCACGATTGATGCAAAACTTCCAAACGAATCGTCTCCTGAGCTAAACAAATAAGTCTCTGCTTTATAAATTGCCCAAACGAAATGCCATGCATTAAACATAATTATCTCCTGAAAAGGCGGTATGCATATATCAAGCATGCGTGATTTTGCAAATGACTGCAGTATACACTTTACTTTTAATGTGAAGTAGGCTACAATAATTTTAGAACGCAAAAACCTGTAACGTGAACACGGAACAAGTGGCTCCCGTTTGTTCACGAATTTTTTTCGTGGAACGAAGTAGGCCTATAAGGTGAAAATAATTATGATGAAGAAATTAACAACCGCTGTTATAAAGGGACCACGGCAAAATCTATCAGAGCACCAGTCCATGAAATAGAATCTAATCCAACCAATTGACTTCTATTGCGCAGTTAAAATAATGCCGAAAACAACAGAGTGGCCAATTGTCTAGGTCTCTTGGCCTGTAACTCGCAGAGTACGGGTGCGGACATCGGTCGATTAAGTTATTAAATAGCAACTTTCACTCACAATACTATTGCGCTGAGCCTTCACTCATCTGGTGTATGCTGGTGTGAACTTCGGAACTTTGGAAGGAGGGAATTATCAGATTATACAGTTATATTGTATTGCATAAGAGTCGATGGTCGCTCCAAGTGAAATCCCAATTTCAAATTATAATGCAACGTAGAAGCCAGGTTTAACTGAATGCTGAATTATATGGTAAAAGATTTCGTGTGAACATTTATCATAACTCAATTACAGGTCTAATTTGTCTATTTCAAGAACTAACCAGTGTCGTCTAGAATTCGGTGAACTTCAGTTAGAAATTCGTTGGTCGTAAGGATGTTGTTCCAATGCAAACTGACATTTTTAAGTCTGTTTATCACAAGAGCAGCTTTTTCTTTCCACACTTTTTTGGCCAGCTTCATACCCTTCACTTCCATCACTATACGGCTTTAACCAGGATGCACTCAAGTAGCTGGATCGGTAGATCTTGAAGCTAAAGGTAATGCATTACAAGAATCATATTTCTTTACAAACTTCTTTAGCTTAAAATCAACAAATTGGAAAATCATTCAGCCGACCAATTCAAATAGAGGATAGTTTTGAATATCAACGCGACTTAGGAGCTTAAACTCCGTTAAAACATGGCAACTAACTATTTGCAGCAAGACAGGACTTACTTCTGACATAATAGTTCATACTAGTTAAGTGGTGTAGTCAGAAGTTTATAGGGGAGAGGGGGCTAGTAAGCAATGTTGTAGTCATCTTCCCGTTTTCGCCATACTTATTAATGAGCAGCGTATCATTTCCTCTTTTTTCTACAAATCTTTGAGTTTTCATCAATATTTTTCCAATGATTTGCATTTTAAAGCCAATTTTGATCGGATTCTTATCTAGAATCTTTTCTTGTGCTCATTATAGGCCCGTGACGCAAGAATTAGGCCTAGTGGTAAAGTCGCGCAACATATTTTGTTCAGCATGCTGGAAACTGCGATCTTAGAATTTAATTGATTAATTAATATTCGCCAAAAGTAACAGGATCGCTAAGATGTCTGTAGATTGAAACTCAATCTTCTGCTTAAACCGACCGAAGTATGTGAAGCCAAGTTTGGTGTCTTAGCGTCAAATTATAGTTGTTTTAAGTATTAGTAAGGGTTTAGGATTCTTCAGAATTTGACAAAACTTCACTTTTCATGGAATTGCGAAGATTATATCCAAACAAAACGTTTTACTTGCATTTATAATGCTATGTAGCTTACCGTTGTTTCGCTCAATGGGCTGAGTTTTACACGTTTAGCATTGTTTTCTTGTTGTTGGAATACTGCTATAAGAAAAATAAAATGCCTTTATGTCCAAATGCAGCTGTAAAGTCCTCGATAATAATTGTATAGATCTACAAATTTAATATTATGAGATTATAATTATATTATAACCATGTAAAGAGCTAGTAATCTCTTGTGTTTGTGCGCACTTTTAAATACCGAATATAGGCCTACATAATTAAATAAAGTCTACACTAAGGTTTGGCTATATTGTTCTGACTAACAATACCAAGTGTTCATCACGGCAAACTGCTTGTAGTTCTGAGAGAGATAATACGTTTATTTAACGACGTCGTCATAACGACGATGATTGGCGTCATTTCTCAAAACATTTGTATACATTTATATACAGGATATATGCATAATTGTTCGTAAGTGTTCGTAATTGTTCGTGCTTTAGCTAATGTTTGGCTGTCGTTTGAGAAAATTTATTATTAATAATAATAATAATAATAATAATAATAATAATAATAATAATAATAATAATAATAATAATAATAATAATAAGCTTGTAGTTCTGAAATCACCCTGAACTATATACTTCGGATCTGGCTGGGTGGGGTCCTTGGTCCACTGGGTGTCCTATCCCACCAATATGCTGATGACACGCAAGCTTACCTTCGTGGACCTGCAGACACAGCTGCTGTTATGGTCGAGCGTATTCTAGAGGCTTCAGCTGACCGATGGTTATCCTCAAATCGCCTTCGTCTTAACTCAGTACATATGGCTCGGTGGTCGTGCCCAGCTTGCCAAGGTTGATGCTTACTCCCTTCGTCTTCGGTTTCCAAATATGCACTTCTCTTCCTCTGTCCGTGATCTTGGATTCATTCTTGATCCTGTCCTTTCTCTATCTGATCACGTAAATAGTGTCTCTCGTTCCTGCTTCTACTACCTACGCCAACTCCGTGCCATCCGCCAATCACTACCACTGCACACTATCACGACTTTGGTCCATGCGTTGATCTGTTCCAGGATTGATTATGGGAATGCGGTGTACATTGGTCTCTCCTCTACAAATACATCTAAACTTCAGTCCATTCTAAACGCTGCCGCCCGCCTCATAGGGGGCATTGCAAAGTTTGACCATATCTCCTATTTTATCCGTGACTCCCTTCACTGGCTCCCCATCCGCCAGCGCATCCAATTCAAGGTCTGTTCCCTCATGCGTAGCTGTCTTGCTGGGTCTGCTCCTCACTATCTTAGGGCCTTTTGTACCCCAGTATCTTCTGTGCACAGTCGTTCCTTCCTTCGGTCCTCGGCCCGTGGTTACTTGGTTGTCCCGCGGGTGCGTACTTCTACGGCCCAGTCTAGGAGTTTCGCTATTGTTGGTCCCAATAGCTGGAACCAGTTACCTCAGTCCCTCAGGACTGACCTTTTTCTATTTCTTTTTTGACCAGTTCCGCAAGCGCCTGAAAACCTCCCTTTACCAGTGAAGAGACTGGCTCGGGTCGGGAGCGCCTCTGTTTTGAGTGGCGCTATATAAATGCTTGATTACGATTACGATTACGATTAACTATAAAGCGCGATATTAAAGACTTCTTTGCATTAACTTACGATCTGAGCCTTCATTCGTTTCTTCGTCATTATTGGCTTCAGCTGCTCTTCGTTTCTTCCTCATAGTATAAGGTAAGCAGTGGGATCTGCAGAACAAACGTTGCTTCTCTTGCCACAATCAACGTAAATAAAACAAGCAATACTAAATGGATGTAAAACACGTTTTAACGCTTTGGAAATCTGAAGAGAGGATCAAAATTAGGTTGGCGTGCAAAAGTAAACCGTCTAGGTCAACAGTTTTAAACGAATTACAGGATATAATTTAATTAAAATATAAGTCAAATAAAGAATTATAAACTAAGCGAACTAGTCTTTGAAACGATTGATGACGTATTGTTACCATACATTGTGACGTAACACAACGGGATCAAAATAAGAAGAGAATTATAGTGCAAAGGGAATAATATAGCTACTACTACTATAGTTACTACTACTATAGTCCCCCTCAAAGTCCGACTCACACCTCAACGTGGTGAGGGGTGGCAACAGTCAGTAGGGGAGTGCCTGCTGAGGCTATGCCATCAGTAATGAAGGTCTTGGCTGAAGTACCACCTAGGGCGCTACGCGAGGTGGACAGGCTCATCAGGAACCCTGAAAAAGCTGGCAAACGTGGGCGACATCGCCGCCTTTGATACCACAAGATAGTGGACATCAGAGCCAATCCTAAGCCTTGAACGCTCTTTAAGGGAGAAGTGCGAAGGTCGAACGGATGGGTGCAGATACTCCGTTCGTAAAGAAAAATACGTATGAAATCCAATGCAAGCATTGGACTCCAAACGGGCCTCGGCCCATGGATACGATGCAAGCGTTGGACACCTACGGGCCTTCGGCCCATGGATCCTGATGCTGATGATGATGACTACTATAGTAATCCGAACCATAATTTGTTCTGTCATCATTTCCAACTCTGCCATTGCTCGTACTCCGGTAGTGCCAGTCTCATGCTTGAAAAACAGAGGAGGGCGATGGCATTGGCTCCGACAGGCACTATCAGTAGTCCGTTAGTGCCAGTTCGCAGTCTGGATAAATTAGAGGGACGAATCTGAATGTAAATAAGTAGATATGTAGGCATCGACGTATATCTCAGTGGTGGGGCCGACTATCTGGAATAATCTTCCTTCAGATCTGCGTGTTCTTCTAGCTGGAGACTCTGCATACACCTTTTACAAGAATTTGAAAACTGTTCTCTATCGCCGTAGTTCGGCTGGGAGTAGGTTATCTTGGAGGGGCGCTATGTAAGTTCTCTGAATGAATGAATGAATGAATGAATGAATGAATGAATGAATGAATTGGTCAACGTCGATGTATGTAAGCAAGTGAGTGCTTGAGTATCTATATTGCGGCTGATTTCGGCTTGGTTTTTATGCGCCATCAGCTAATGCCTTGTGCACTAGGCATCGGCGCTATTGAAGTTACTTATCACAATTAAATACAATTTAGTCAATAATTGTAATTGTTATTGACTATTCATTGCCACTCAATTGCAGTTATGTCATCGGGTTCTGTTTAGTGATCAAACTGTTTCTTGATAATACCCCCAACAAAGTCCAGAGCTATATACAAGTTTATTTTGTTATCGAAAACTCAAACGTATCCTCTCTTCCCGATGGGGTGGGGGTTACGTTATACAATTAAATACAAATTTAACTAATAATTGCAATTTACTATTTATTGCCACTCAATTGCAGTTAGGTTTTGGGCTTCTGTTACTGTTACTTGATAATACTTCAACAAAGTCCAGAGCTACACGATTAAATTATGTTATCGAAAACTCAAACGTATCCTCTCTTCGGGATAGGGGTGGGGGTACGCTAAATCTTGCCACATTAGAAGGAGTGTTAAGTCAGCTTGTGTTTTGGCCGGAGTCTATGTCGTAATCTTTCTAGAAATGAACCCACGCCAAGTATTGATGTTCTCGAGTGTTATTGTAATACACAGCTTTTGTTCATAATTATTGCTAGAGTAAGACTTTTAAATTTGTTGTCTACAATATTAACACGTATTTGTACTTTACGAATGTCAAAGTTACTTTTTTGCTTGCCGATTCCACCGCGTGACTTCAGAGAATATATTCGGTATTTATTGCTGTTTAGACACAACGTCGTTAAGTACAGGTTGGCCAGATGGCCTACTCTTCTCTCTGATGTAGTTCTCGTTTAATGCATTTGAACAAATAAGCAATGGCATCCACTGTTTTACGATATCTTATATCTAGGCTTGGGACTTTATTACCTGGCTCTATTGGCACAACTGGCAGTGGCTGAGTTCTTAGAGACAGGGTCAAGCCGTGGTAAACAATCTGAAATGGAATATTCTTCACTTCAAACCTATGCGCCATAAAAGAAGAGATCCTACGTGAGGAACAAAAAAATTGGAGGTTTACGGAAGTTGATTATTATATAGCTCTTGTATAAAACATTTTAAAGGTGTTTAAGGAGATGTAGAAAATGCGATGTTTAACAACAGCGCTACCATGGTTTTTGACGTCAACCTTATTATTAACATACCTATCTTCTTTCACAGAGAAACAGAATATGAACCAACAATATTATTGGATGGATGAATGCAGAGTTTCACGACATCTTACGACAACAAAGGCCGTTGACGTCGGCAGAAATTATTTTGACATATTACAGCTTATTAAAACATAGAAGAACAATTTTGTTTTCCCTTCAAGTGAAATCTGATTTGTCAAACTGAAATTATAAAAAAGTGGGTTGTATTTAGACACCTCTTTTAAGAACGCAAATTCTTTATATCAGTACAATAAATGTAGTAATTTTTATATAACATAATTGCAATTTTGTGCTTCTCTTTTCCAAGCTCGGATATCAAGTAATTAAGACTAGTCAAAAAGTTCAATTAACCCGATTAAAATAGGGTTGTGTGAATTTAAGCAACAGATTGCACTATCTTAACCCTTTGGAGGTGAGGTGGGGTATGACAAACCCCATAGCTATTTTACGCTGCTTTTTCTACGGAAAACGCAGAACCAGCTTGGATTATTTTTGTCTACCTTAGTGAATGTGAAATACGGACACTTTAGGACACTTTCAGGTACTTTTGGACGCCATTTTTTTTAAATTTCTTGCATATTAAAGTGAAATTATAATTTTTCATATACATATTGATTTTAATGAATTAAAAAAAGTAACGGCACGTGCCGAAAAATAATTGTGCGATTATAAGATATTACTGCATATAGTGTTGCATCGTTGCAAAATTGATCCATTATTACGGGTTTTATGTCACGTGTTCCCAAATGTTACATGTTTCGAGGGCCACGAAGATGCCATTGCAAAGGACCGCTTTGATTTTGAGCGCCACCACGCTGGCCATATCAATTATGACTGAAAACTGTTATTTGTTCCTGAAAATCACCAGTTTAGCCGATAATTGGTTACATAACTATAGTTTAGCTCACAATTTATGTTATGTAGTTGATATTGCGACTTGCAAGTAATTATATGTAACGAGGTATGTCAGACCCCACCTCACCTCAAACGTTACAATGCTTTACCTCACCTCCACAGGGTTAAAATACCTCCAACTGGTCTATGTGACATGACACTGTGCAATGTTCTGGAATCCATCCCACACATTTTTCAGAAATAATATACTGCACATTCTGAATCACTTACTTTCCCATACAGGTCTGCACATCGTGCAACGCATCTTCTCCATTCGTCTCTGTCCATCGCCAGTAATTCAGTCTCATCTCACGACATCTCAATGCATCTCAATTCGTCCTTAATGATCTCCGGTCAGTTCTTCCATGGTCTTCCCCCTTTATTTATCCCCAGGGATCCAGCTCATCTTATTCGATTCCAAAGAAATCCAGACTTTGAAAAAATGCAGACTTTAGCGACGTCTTGTGGCTACCAAGGAATTTGACTTCAAACCGTGTCTTAGCTTCAACAGTGAACGACCGTTCCGAACAAATTTGCCTGCTTTGCATCATTTTTACATTTAAATTTGACTTGTGTCTGACACAACTGAATTTTTTACTTTGCACGATGTATCATTATAATATTACAATATCGACAGTTGACATAATTACGCCAATTTTTATTCCAAAATTTCAACATTATGCAGCAACTCAATATAGATTCGAAGCCATAGCTTTAAATGTGTAATAGAACGCTGTTCTTTCCACGGTTTAAACCCTTTAAGGACACATGACTGTCAAGGCGTCTGACTTTAACTTACTTCCTGCATATAATTTTAATCGACAAAAATCTAACTTCGTCTCTGTAACTTGCGATTATGTCGATAGTTTCTGTTTCACAGAGCCGTCGTGAAAAATGATTAGCGTCGCTCTCCTAATTTATCTTAAATTAGTGCTGGCGCAACCAGAGTAGCAGTAGCGCATTCAATGTGTATCCTCTAATTTAAGTATGTGCAGGAAAACCTCTCGAAGCACAGCTTTGTATTGATTCAAGTAAACTCTAGCGCGTGAAGCGAAAACAAAATACGTAAATACAGTCAGCATTTAGACACCTCTTTTAAGAATGCAAAGTTTTTAGATAAATATAATAAAACGACTTCTCGAGTTCGGTTAGTTTCCGCGAAACTAGATATTAAGTAATCAATTAAATAATCAAGAATTGCAATAAGGTTAAGTTATGAATTATACCCAGATTAAAATTGGTTTGTTTTGAGTTTTAACAATATTAAAATACACCCAACTGGTCATGTTACATATGCAATGTTCGTGAAACCACAAACACCTTTTATTACATTGTTGGAAAGATTAATCAATTCCATCCTACTTCCACTCCCCTTCCCTTCCCTTACCTCTCCCTTTTCCTTCTCAAATGTTAGCTACAGCGAGATAGATGACTTCACCAAGCCAAGCAACATGAAATAATAACTAAGTGTACCAATGTGAAGGCATCCATCAGCATTCCGATAGGAAACATACGCATGGACATGCGATAATTTACAGTGGCTAAGTGTTGTTGCTTGAACTAGCTTCAAACCAAAATAACTCTGTCATGTCGCAAAAATATTTCAGTACAGGGCAAAAACGTGGTGGTGACTGTCACTTCTAAAGGTGGTGATGACTGGACACCACTGTCACAATAGAAATTTTCCCCTTTGATCTCCAAAACAGTTTAAGAATGCGACCATCGTGAAGAGCCAATGGTCTCCACTGTCAGCGTTTCATCCTCTTATTATTATCAATCCAAAAGTTTAGCGACATCTTACTGCTGCTATGGCCATTGACGTTTTAAAAACAGTTATTGTGTATCAGTTCAGTTTCTGGATTTCGTGGCTTCAGATGCTTCTGTGCTACATAATACAATTCATTCATTCATTCAGAGCATTTATATAGCGCCTCTCCAAGAAGCTACTCAGAAGCGCTCCCGGCCCAGCCACGACTAAAGAAAAAAGACTTGAGGGACTTGTAGAACCCTGTCGGTTGGCTCACAAGTAAAGAGCGGAGCTTAAGCGGGAGGTCATTCCAGGTGAAAGGTCCCACAACCGAAAAAGCACGGCGCTGCTTAACAGCCAAGCGTGCCCGTGGAACTAGGAGCTCACCCCTCGTCGTAGACGAAGTGCCCGACGCGCTGCAACGTCGGACACTGGGCGGCAAAGATCACGCAAGTAAGATGGAGCACAGCCAAGAACGCAGCGAGAAACCACAGCAGCAGTGCGGTATGAGATCCGCTGAGAGATAGGCAGCCAGTGCAACACATCACGTATGTATGCAGAGACAGGAGAGAACTTAGGAAGTCGTCCAATGAGACGAGCAGCCGAGCGTAGAACTCGATCTAGTCGCCCCAGAACCCCAAGAGGAAGGCCAGCAAGTAGGGAGCAACAGTTGTCAATTCGACTGGTAACAAAGGCGTGAACAAGGACCACGACCGCATCATGAGAGAGAGAGCGAGAGACCACGACCGCATCATGAGAGAGAGAGCGAGAGACCACTCGAAGCTGACGAAGCTGGTAATAACAACTTCGTGCAACCAGGTACACATGTTGAGACAAAGTTAGCTCAGAGTCAAGAGTAAGCCCCAGATCACGAACTGTGACGGAAAAGGTTATGTGAGGAAAGAGCAAGGAAAGGAAATGTGAGGAAAGAGCAATGTCCGGGACGAAAGAAAATGGCGTAACGATACACGCTACAAACCGACGGTATTCAAACCTTTAAAACGGTTTATTCAGACGCCATATAAAAAAAGTCACTTCGTCGATGAATTCGTTATTTTAGTCCGAAGCTAAAAGTAGAATAAGAAACATTCCGCGTCATTAATACTCATTATATTATAATTATAATGCATGGAAACTATTAGGCCTATGCGTTCTCGGGGTTTATGCTGATTGAAAAAGTTAACGTCTTCGAAGAGCAGGATTTATCATGGAGTTAAGAAATATATCGAAGAGTCTCCAATGTAAACTCGTCTGGTTAGAAGTGTAAGTGCAGTAAATTCTGAAAAAAATTGTTTCGACTCCTTGCAAAAGGCCAAAATCTGATGTGTGTAACCGAAACCAAATAAACAAGAACAATCAGCAAATTTGGAATTTTTGCACACCTCTTTTAAAAAAGCAAATTTCTTATATAGGCAGAATAAACTGGCGGTTCTACATCTGACGTCCTTTTCTGATATTATAAAGACCGATATTTAGTAATCAAGGTTCGCAAAAATATTTAATTAACCAGATTGAGAACGGCCTGTGTAATTTCAACAATAGATTGTACAATGTTATACTACATCCAATTGGACCATGTGACATGTCCAATCTTCGAGAAACTATCCCACACCTTTTGAAAAATAATATAGGCCTCCTGCACACTCTGTTTTAATTCCGTCAGATTGTTTGATGACACGTGCCACGTGGCAGAGAAGTAGTTATGGCACATCGCCTGTTTCTTAGTCTTTTTCTACTGGTGGCAAACTCAGTTGACCGTAGCTGGATCAACGATGCGAAGCGATGCTGACTTCTCTCTGTGGTCTCTCTGGCAACTGGACTCGGATCTTCAATTGTAACTTCTGGACAACCACTCTGACCTGACACAGCGCTCGAGAATAACTGAAGTCCTGCGCTAAGATTTAGAGTGACGTTTTAGAAATTTGGAGTTTACGATTACGATAAAGAATATACTAAGTAGATTTCATGTAATTCTAACCAGTAACATCAATTATTATACACATCTGATGTATAGATACATCTAAGGTTGACCACAGGCGTAACATTGCCCCACAAAAATGGCGGTGTCCAATTCCTTCCCTTTCCCTTCCCTTCTCAAGTGTTCAACTTCAAAGAGGTAGATGACTTCACCAATTCATGCAACATAAAACTATAAGTAAGTGAGCTAACGTGAATGCACCTTTCAGCATTTCGATAGCTAAACATACACAATGACATTAAAGAATACTCAGCGGTTAAGTGTCGTTGCTTGAACATGCTTCAAACTAAAATAACGCTGTCACACTTATTATTGCAACAAGTATTTCAGCACATGGCTAGCGTCACAATAGAAAATTACGCCTTTGAGATGCACCAGTCATCGGACGCATCTCAAAAACAGTTGAAAATGCGATTAGCGTGAAGAGCCAATCTTCAGTGTCAGCGTGTCATCATCCTCTTATTATTACTATTCCTAAAGTTTACCGACATCTACATGTAGTTGCTGCTATGGCCGTTGACGACTTTAAAACAGTTATTGTATATCAGTTCAGTTTCTTGATTTCTTTTGGTTTGTATGCTTTTATTTAAGATGCTTCTGTGTTATTATTATTGCAGAGACATAATCAGTCGATGAAATTCTGTAATCCAGCTGGTACACGATGACTGTACAGTAGATAAGGCATCGACATATGTTTATTTTTCTCTGTTTTAATTCAGTTTCTTCCTACTAAAATGCAAAGTATGCCTATAATTTGGCTGTTTATGGCTCGTTTTAGTGGCCATTAAATAAGCAAGAAGAGTGGAAAGGTTGGAAATATTTACACACCTGTTTATTACTCCACAGTCTTTATATAAGTAAAATAAAACTTGCTCTTTAACTTATGTGGCTTTGCATGATACGTCTGTTGTAAGCTCGAACATTAAATAATCAAGACTCGCAACAAGTTCAATTAACCAGATTAAGATTGAGGCGCTTGATATTAAACAATGGATTGGCAATCTGAATATACATATCCAACTGGACCATGAGATATGTTCGAAAAACCATCCCAAACCTATTTCAGAAGTAAAACACTGCACACTCTTCGTGTAATTCGGTCATATTGTTTATAATATACTTTGGTGCATTGTAAAAATCCACAAAAATAAAACAAGGTCTACCTCAACAATTGTAGTTAAATCGTGCAGACTGAGACCTTCTTACAACACACCCTTAAAACGCCTTCAGATGTTGCTATAATTACAGTCGTCACCGGCGGTAAGGGCAATAAGTTTTCTCAGAGAAATTATTTAATAGCTTTTCAAAGGTAAGGTGATGTCGACGTCAAAAGATGTCTTTAAAACAATGGAAATTACTACTAACTCCGCCATACGCCCTTGCCTGTACTCTGGCAATGCCAGTCCAAAGCATGGGTAAAGGAGGACGACATAATTAGTCATCTTTGTTATAACACAGCGGGGTTAAATAGAAACTGCACACACTGTGTCACAACAAAGGAGATTCGCGTCGCCCTCCTCATTATCAAGGCTTCGGACTGGTACCAACTCTACGTTGCAGTGAAGTATTTATGGCAAAACGTCTATAACTTAGTCTTTTTCTACTGTTGGCGAACTCAGTTGACCGTAACCGGGTCAACGATGCGAAGAGTGGCTGCCTCCTCTCCATGGTCTCCCCATCAGGATAACTGGGAGTTTCATTTGGACTCTTTCGACAAACCCTCTTCCTTGGCACAGCGCTCGTGAGTAAGCTGATTCTTTGCGATTTGTCTTTTCAAAAATGGAGTTTATGATTGCGATGCATTTGCTTCAACAACAATTTTTCAAGCCTCACAAGTATATATTTTACAATGGAGTCTTATTAAAGGTGTCTAAGGAATGTTGTATCAAATTTAGTTAAATGAAACTTGTGAAAGGAGTTTGAATTAAATTTCCAACGTGTCTAACGACATCTTATTGCATAAAAGGCTGTTGATTTCGATATTGACTTTTTTCTACAGTTTCCACCGATTGAAATTCTTCAGGGGACAAGTAGGTTTAGGAATAAAGAGAAATTCGTCATCTGTAATTATTAATGCTCTATCAAGACAGATGTTAAACGTTTTCTATTTGTACAGAAATAGATAAATGAACACTCACCGGACCGTAAACTTTCGTAGTGCCTGTCCCTAGATTAGAGAAACGAGGAGGGCTACGGAAATCATCTTTGTTATGATACAGTGCACTTAAACAGCAACTTACCACCGGTTAGTAATAAAGACGGATAAAATCTTTCCAGGTAAGGTCGACATCAGTGCAAACTTTTTAAAACACCGCTTAATACATACTAGAGCTGTAATATATGCCAAAAAGTCTTTTTCGGCGGCTACGGCCTATGTTGTCATAAGCAGCCGTTAAACTCTGGATCCAATCCAATCCTGTTCTAATTGAACTCCGCCACTGTTCGCTTTCTGACAGTGCCAGTCCCAAGTCTGGATAAAGGAGGAGGGCAACGCTAATTTTTCTCTGTTACCACACAGCTAGTCGTTAAAAAGGAAATACACACACACGCTGTTCTAACTGTCGTTTTAAAGCAACAAAGTTCAATAAACCAGATTCAGATTGAGCCATGTTATGTGAATTTTAACAATAGATTGTGCAATATTTGATGTACCTCCAACTAGTCTGTGCGACATGTGCAACATTCGGGAAACAATCGCACACCCTATATTACAACGTCTGAAAGAGTATATTATCCAGAATTCCACGCTTAATAATGGATCTGTAATATGCCCAAAAATAATCTTTGTCGGCGGCAAAGGCCTATGTTGTCATAAGCTGCCGTTAAACTGTGGATCCAATCCATTCCACGCTTAAAATGTAAGAATAACTCAGAATATCAATGTGAGGTCGAAGTCAATGGCCTTGTCAGCCAAAATATATACTTAAACAATGGAAACTACTTTTAGTGACTCCGCCTTAAGCCACTGCCTGCACTCTGGTAGTGCCAGTCGAGGGCCTGAGTAAACGAGGAGGGCGACGCTAGTCATCTGTGTTATAATACAGCGTCGTTAAGCACAAACTACGCACACGATCTGACATAAGAAAGATGAATAGCATCGCCCACCACACGAAGAAGGCTTTGGACTGGCATCACGGCTACGTGGAAGTTAAGTATTCAAGGCACAACGTCTGTTTCTTAGTCTTATTCTGCTGGTGGCGAATTCAGTTGACCGTAGCCGATACCACAATCACAATAGAAAGATAGGAATATGAGATGCACGATTCATCGGATGCATCTACAAAACAGTTGAAGTATACGACCAATGCCTTTCATGCCAAAATGTGCCTTTAAAAAGTTAAATGATGGTTAATGCAAATTTGATTTGTTAAACACCTTTGAAACGTAATCCATGGGTGCTATATAAGGCGCTGCTGCGATTGCTAGGTAGATATTTTTGGCAGTTAATAGCGCTTGAGATGTAGGAAACTATTCAACTCGAAGTCAAAGGCTTTTCATGCCATAAATTAAAGTAAACAATGAAAAGTGATAATAATCTGTTGGTGACAGACTGTATTTGGTTGCATGCCAGTGTTTCACTTGTGAAGAACCATTCACCAGTGTCAGCGTTTTATCCTCACCTCAGGTCGTAAGATTTTAACATCCGAGGATATGTAGGAACCACGATCATTTCGAAGTCTTGCAAAGAAGTCGTCCTTCTCTTCAATGTTCAGGGAGATGCTGATGAATGAAACTTTAAGAGTTTAAGAAACCGGTTTTCAAATCAATAATTATGATAATTTGCAGCACAGAATTTGCAATCCGCTGATTTTGACCTGCGTTCCTGTACTTGGGTAATATGCAAGATTTTAGATCCCCAGTTCTTTCTTGTCATCTAAATTAACCAGTGTGGCTAACAACCAAATACAGTCTGTCATCAACAGCTTATAATTACTTTGAATTGTTTAACGACATCTAACTCCACCTCTTCCCTGTATTGTGTAGTGCTAGTCCCAAGCCTGGAGAACGAGGGAGGGCGATTCAGTAGCAATAAATCTAGAGATGATATTTAGGAGACCGCGGTCTAAGTTACTTATTCTCCCAATCCTATAGCAGGAATGGATAGGGTGTCTGAGTCTGTTATTTTAGGGGGACTAACCGTTACGAATAGACTTAGTTTTGACCCCCATATTGACCGAATCTGTATTAACGCTAGGGCTACCAAGGTTTTTTGTGACGTTGGCTACCAAGAGGGGTGGTTACCACCCCCCTGGATTTCGGG
>JACEVL010000681.1:0-7500 GCA_020284085.1 Aporrectodea caliginosa
CGTCCACATATGCAGCAACAGCCGACAATTATTGCTGATATATCGCAAATGCAACAGCCACGAGTTTATGTTTAACTCGACAAGTATTCTTGTGGCTTCTGTATGTTCTAAATTTCTTCAAATCATCTACCTTCCAAGGCTTCGATCGATTAAAGTCATCCACTCCGAACGATTCGTCTAACCTAAACGCCATGCATAACTCTTGTTTATGAACGGCGACCTTGACCTTTCCCGTCATGCCTTGCGGGGAAAATTAATGCTGATCTGGCTTATTTGTAATAGACATGCTCCTGTTGCGACTTCTTTCATGTTTACCAGTTATTATTGTTATTCGTAATCGTAATCTCCAAACTAATAATAATAATAATAATAATAACAGTAATCTTTTCTTTATTAAGCGCCTGACAAACGCACTGCGCTGTACATTTACACATGTTATGCAATTTAAATCTTAACTACTAACAGAACAGACAGCTTGCAATACACGGCGCTAATAACAGCCTACAAAGCATATGTCCGCCTTACGGGGCTCGAACTCGGTACCTCTCGCACTCTACGCCAAATGTTATCAGCCAATGCGCTCTCCGGCCCCCCAAAGCGTCACTCGAAAGCCCAAGTGCAGGGCACGATCTTACTCACGAGCGCTGCGTCTAGTCAGAGGGGTTGTCCGAGAGTAGTCCGCATGGGAGGTCCGCGGATAAAGTCAGGGTTTTTTGTTCCATTCAGCCGGGCCTGCTAGCGCTTAATGCCCTGTTTCCAAGTTTTTTGAGTGATCATGTCACAACAAAATTACCTTGAGACGATGAATGTAGCCCCGGTAAACCCGTACTTTAGGTTGCTAAATTATTTTATATCATAAAATTAAAATGGAAGCTGGATTGGTTAAAGAACTTGTTTCCCAAAATGGAAGGGGGATTGATGAAACCATTTACGTGTTTAAAACTTTAAATAGAAGTTGGATTGATCGAAATAATTTTTACCCTAAAATAGAAGCTGGATTAATGAAACTAGGTTTTTCACGCAATAGAAGCTGGATTGTTGCAAATTATTGTTTCCGTAAGTATAGAAGCTGGACCCACAAGAATAGTGCTTAGCTTAAATAAAAGTTCCATCGATGAACAATATTTTTGTGGTTAAATAGAAGTTGGGTCATTTTTATCATGAAATGGAAGTTGGATTGATTAAAAAAATATTTTTCCATGAAATGGAAGCGAAATTGATGATAGTTATCATTGACACAGGTAGACTGCTTACTTACCAACGTGAAATACGGCATTGAAGACATTCAAATAATCTAGCAACCTAAACTATGGGATAACCCGTAGCCCCTCTGGATTGGAGAGAGGGACAGGATGTAACAAGTGAAGAAAGATATGCAAGAGTTTGTGTAGACTCGGTACATTAGAACAGTGCTTCCCAAACTTTTCAGTATCACGGACCGGTCAGAATAAACTTTCAGCCTCACGGACCGGTAGGAATCTTCCCACCGGAGTCCAATTTATTAATCATTTCCCTTTTTATATCACCTAAAATATATTTCTCAAATATGTATTAAAATTGATTTAAATGCATGTTTAGCCAATTCTATTACTCTGTTGTTTTTATCAATCCAGTTTCTATTTAAGCCAAGAATTTCTTTCATAACTCCAGCTTTTACTTAGGCTAAGAATGTTTTCATCAATCCAACTTCTGTTTAAGCATAGCATTATTTTGTTTTATCAATCCAGCTTCTGTTTAAGGAAAATAATTTCTTTCATCAATCCAACTTCTATTAAAGTAGATTATAAATATTTTCATCAGTCCAATTTCGGGGGAAACGTCCGGGGGGGAAAATGGTCGGGGGAATGTCCTAGACCCGTTGGAAGGACATATTAGAGCACAACCACAGTAATGCTACACAACACCAGGTCTGGCAGTGTTGTTTAGTAAGCTTAACTGAAATACATGTAAGGGGTCGTCCATTAATTATGTCAACAAATTTTAGGCAGTTTTGACCCTCCCCTTGTCAACAACTGTCAAACATTGACGGACCCCTAAAAATTATGTCAACAATCCCAGAACCCCCTCCCCTTCAAAAAAGAAACACAAGGCTCAATACATGTAGAATATAAAAAATTATTTTACACTAAAAAAATGCAATCTCGAATTTCAAAATATATGAGTTTAGTTTATTACCAGCTCTTTTAGTAGTATTAAACATTAAGCACTTCATACATTTTTGCATTACTTAATGTTTTCGCTACCATTTTGAAGGGTCTGTGTTGATTCAATTTGCCTGAACCCCCTCCCCTTGTCAACAACTGTCAAACTTTTCCAAATCCCCTCCGCCCCCTATTTTATTGACATAATTAATGGACGACCCTTAATTGAATTAATTAATTGAATCACAAGTTCAGTAATTGTAACTGTAAGTGAATTACATTTTAAGTCAAGTAATTGTAATTGTATTTCAATTACAATTTTGCATGTAATTTGCAATTGAATGAAGTGTAAATTACGAATTAGGCCTACTTTAATAAAGTCAGCAACGATGCCAGCCTGCCGGGTTGACCTGAGCCACCCGTTTAATTGAATAAACTGCTCTGAATCATGACTGCATGGCAGCATAATTGTTAACATTATTCTATCCTTACACTCCTCTTACAGTTTTACAGCACACTCTGATAGACCCAAGGGTAAGGGCTGACCATCATTATCAGACTATCCATGCAGTCATGCACTCATTCTAAGCTGACCTACTGCGGCTGCCTACAGATAGCACAACTTCCATCTTCAGCTCCAATTGAGAATCTCTTTAACACTGCTGGACAAATTGACTCACTCAACCAGGCATTATTTGGTTTTGTTTATTGTTTGTTTTTTTAGCCCAAGGCTTACTGCACTCTAAGTATCATTGACTGTCTTTCTTTCCCTATTTGTATTTTTTTACATGTTTAGGTGTCCCTATTTAGTGGGATCCATGATCCTTTCTGGGCCTCCTTGTAGCCAGTACATGTCTAACCGTTGCCTTACTGTTTCATTGTTCGTTTTTCTCTTCTGATGGTTACAGAAATAAATGATTGATTGATTGGTTGAAAAATTCCGTGCGAATAAGTTGGCAACCTCGGAGTCGAGACAAAGATGGGAATGAAAATATCTCAGAAATGGGCAAACCATGAAATTATTTACAATGGCACTAGCCTACTGTAGAGAACAACAATTGCAGTCTTTACGAAAAAACTATTTGATCACAAGGAAACAGCAGCAAATGAAGCTGCGCTTAAGTTACTAGTAGTAGCCAATGCGACATCTATTGAGAATGTGTTTTTTTAAAAGTTATCTCGCGAAAAAATTATTACTGCTAAAATTTATGATTTATAAGGTATTTATAGTTCAATTTCCAGTTTTTATATGTTTAAAATAAGAGGTTGAGGTTTAGCCATGCGGAGCATTTCCATAATTGTTCTGAATTTGTACAGTTCCGGAACCTTTTTTTCTAGAAAAAAAGCACTGGTAATTGTAATTCAATTACATCTACAAGCATGTAATTGCAATTATAATTGAATTACATTTGAAATGTAATTGATACAACACTGCTTTCTGGTCTTGTAACTCGCAGTTGGGGTTATTAGTAAGGAAATTTTATATAGTGCACCTTCAACTTCGAGGTAAACTATATAGACTCCCATCTGTATGGAAGTGCTCCCGGATCAACCCTGGCTAAAGAGGCAGGTTTAAAATATTTAAAGAACACAGTCGAGTGGCCCTCTGTGCACAAGCGTAGTGCAGCACTTCAGCAACCTCTGACTAATAGCAATGCCATGTTTTACTACCAAAGAAAACCTCATTTCATCTTGCGTGTATCCAAGATATTGATATTTCTCTATTAAGACATCAATCTTCCGCAGGCAGAAACTCGTTGTGATGAGCGTGCACAACTCTGGATGTACACAATTGCAAAAATGTCAGCTGGCATGGTGATAAGCACAACATCATGCACACCGGTGAATTATTATAATAATAATAATAATAATAATAATAATAATAATAATAATAATAATAATAATAATAATAATAATAATAATAATATCTTTTCTTTAATCAAGCGCCTTACAAACGACAATTAAACAATTCACAAGAACACAAATGACAGAAGACATAAATCTTAACTACTAACAGAACAGACAGCCTGCAATACACGGCGCTAATAGCAGCCTACAAAGCATGTCCGCCTACAGAACTCGATCTTGGTACCTCTCGCTCTCTATGCCAGTTAAGACTGAAGGTGTTACAAAGGTCATCAGGCTGTAATCGGAGGCCAGCAATTAATGAGAAGACTTAGTGTAAATATAACGATTTCCCTAGGGACGCCTATATATTGACTACCCGATAATATTATTATCAGGTAGTCAATTATTATAGGCGTCTACCACAGGACTGACAACACGCAAACTCAAAATATAAATTAAAATGTAAAATAACATGGTAACGGATTTAGCTATACAACGGCTATCGGGCCTAGGGGCCCGTGCATGCTCTTTACTGGCGAATGCAACTATAATTTGTATAATTTTTCAATAATTTAAGCGATCAATGTGCTCATTCTCCGATTTTTAGTAACGTTAAATAAGTCAAATTCGCGGTTTATTAAGTTAGTATCTGTAACTTTAATCTCTGTTTTCAATAAATTGCAGTTAATGATTTTTATATAATAGCAGGCTTGATTTATTCGGGAACTTGTTATTTAGCACGGTAACCCTTACGATAAACATGAAAGAAGTCGCAATGAGCACGTGTGTATTTATAGAACAATTTGGTACTCTGAAAAAATTATTTTTCCAGTCTATTTTTAGCATCAAAAAGTCGTAAAAACCAAAAAGTCGTAAAAACCAAAAGTCCGTTTTTATTTTTGGTGCTAAAAATAGACCAGAAAATTTTATTACCAGATGGCCCGAACAGGGCGCCGTAGTCTAACATGGAACAGGCGATGAAACCATCTCTCAACAGAAGGAATTCTGTGTTATGATTTTGATGCTATGCATAGGCTTGTCTTGTCTAGTCTGATTTTAAACCTTAAGGTTCATCTGACTCTAGCCTTTAGATCTGAATTTAAGCTTGTGACTCTTACGTTCAGAAGGTTCATCTGTCTAAATTTTAAGAACATGATTCTAACTGCAGATACCTATTTGACTAGAGTCCTATATCTTTACCTGATTCTAATATTTTTCCGATTCTATCCTTTAAAACTGATTTGTACCCTTAGAAACTTCATATTGAAGACTTTAACTAACTCTAACCTTTGGACTCATTTGAATTAGTTTAACTAACACTAACATTGACAGTTATCTTGAAGTAGTTTAGCTAACTCCAACCCATTGATTCCTTCTGAAGAAGTCTAACTAACACTAATCTTTTGAGTACTTTTGAAGAACTTTAACTAACTCTAATCTTTTGAGTACTTTTGAAGAACTTTAACTAACTCTAACCTTTTGAGTACTTTTAAGAAGTTTAACTAACTAACCTTTGAAGTAATTTTGAATAATTTTAACTAACTCTAATCTTTGGAGTCATTTTGAAGAAGTTTAACTAACTCTAACCTTTGGAGTACTTTTGAAGAACTTTAACCTTAATCTTTGGAGTCATTTTGAAGAAGTTTAACTAACTCTAACCTTTGGAGTACTTTTGAAGAACTTTAACTCTAATCTTTGGAGTCATTTTGAAGAAGTTTAACTAACCTTTGGAGTCCTTTTGAGTTCCTTTGTCGATCGTTTGTGGTAGTTTGCAGTTGACACCTTCGCACATCTTTCGTTCGATGTGTCCTGTGCATTTCTTGCCTCCATTGACAGGATGAACGAGCACCTGTCTCGTTCTCTGCTGAGCCCCAGTGCCACACTGATGGTCGCATTTGCTCCACTCGCTCCACGTGTCCGACAGTAAGCAGTTAACAGCTGCAAAGAATTGCTGCTATTTTTGTTATCGATGGAGAGAGAATGATGTAAATATGATAATTATAATGGCAAATTAATATGGCGCCGTAATACAGTAACGCCGTACAAGGGCGCAAGGGAGAAAGACAGAGAGACAGAAACAGAAACAGACAGAGAGAGACACAGAGACAGAGAGAATCAAGACGAGAATGAGAGAGATCACAAAGAAGAAGACAAGAGTAACAACGAAAAACAGAATCTACAAAACTTAATAGTGACAAAAGAACAAAAGAAACCAGAGAAGAAAAACTAAGAAAAGGACAGGAAACCAAAATGGATGAAGTAATCCTGGGAAGAAAAAACTACGCCATATTACACAATTGCATACTACAGTAAATTATGACTCATTACATTACATTCCTCATGACATTACATTTGGCAGGTGGTTTATCCACTTCGGTCCGTTGCTTGAAAACTTTTCTGTTTCCTCGGAGTGCTCACGCTGGAAGCGCCTCTGAATAGGCATTACTGCTAGAGGCGCTTTATAAATGCCCAGATACAATACAATCACATTATATTATGCATGACATTACATTACTCATGACATTACATTACCCATTACATTACTTCTGGCTCAGTTTGCATAATTATACTGTACAATTCGATAGACACACATCGGAATACGACGTAATGTCAAGCCTTACAGATTGAAACGTGCGTTACAGAAATCGACCTACATTTGCAGGTGAACCTGTAGTCAAGGCAACAGTCTCCAAGGCGATCACAATCCTCATCACAGAAGCACCTTCCACTTGTCTTGTTGTTTTGACTCGGTCCTTTTCCGACGCAGCTCACGTTCTTTCCCGGGCAGCAGGTTCCGAACCCCGCACATCCTTCCATCTCTCTCCCTCTGGTCGCATTGACGATCACAACTCCAGCTACAAGAATTGAGACAAAGAAGACCTTGTAGAGCGACATCTCTCGTCCAAACAATCTATCTCGTTGTCTTGAAATCTCGGAAACGGTTCCTGTATGTCGCAGAAGAAGAAGAATTGTCCTATGCTGCTGTGTCTTTGAAACGCTTCGTCCAGTGGCACCGTTCTCTTTGTCTTCGACGCCTTTGTTTCTGCGCTTTATACGTGCGCAGCTGTTGATCAGCTGATCAGCCCAAGAGGATCCGATTGAAAAAAAGCGATCCTACGCGCCGCTCTTGACTTACTGCGTCACGGAAAAATAAGCATTCACCGCGGGATGAGAAGCCACAGACCTCAGCTGTAGGGCAGAATGATGCCAAGGTATCTACGCAGAAGTTGAATGTGGAAACTCAGCAGACGCTAGGTGGACTGTTGTTGTCGGAGCTGGGTATCCCTTGAATAGATAATCCTTGTTTGTTGATGGGGCAGCTGCTGCACGTGCTACCCGACTCCGCCCATTTGTTTTGAGGTTATAAATATATATATAATATATATACATACACATACACGTGTAGATATACATGAACGATATACCAACATTGAAATGGATATACATATACATTATGCATACACATAAACATAAAAATGTGCATTTACATATACATATGCATCAACATCTC
>JACEVL010000681.1:12500-170000 GCA_020284085.1 Aporrectodea caliginosa
TTATAAAGGGAGTTATTAGAGAAACGAGAAATGTATTTTATCTACTAGCCGGGCTTGATGCATAGGAGGAGGGAAACTGCTTACTTGTTTCGGTAATTTAATAAACGAACCCGTATATTTGGGCAGGGCTTCCTAAAATGCGCTTTATATCAGTCCAAATAAATAAATAAATAAATACATACATACATACATACATGCATACATACATACATACATACATACATACATACATACATACATACATACATACATACATACATACATACATACATACATACATACATACATACATACATACATACATACATACATAGATACATACATACATACATACATACATACATACATACGTACATACGTACATGCGTACATGCGTACATGCGTACATGCGTACATGCGTACATGCGTACATGCGTACATGCGTACATGCGTACATGCGTACATGCGTACATGCGTACATGCGTACATGCGTACATGCGTACATGCTTACATGCATACATGCATACATGCATACATGCATACATGCATACATGCATACATGCATGCATGCATGCATGCATGCATACATGCATGCATACATACATGATACATACATACATACATACATGCATGCATCCATGCATCCATGCATTCATGCATTCATGCATCCATGCATCCATGCATCCATGCCATCCATCCATCCATGCCATCCATCCATCCATCCATCCATCCATACACACATGCATGCATACATTGCATGCATACATAGTTACATACATTATTTATACATGCATACATACATACATACATACATACATAGCCTACATACATACATACGTACGTACGTACGTACGTGCGTGCGTGCGTGCATACATACATACAACTTCTTTCTATGGACAGAATCCAGTCTACGTCCAGCATGTCACAATATTTACAGCAATGTAAATATGTGAGCATTTTATTTATATATGGTCCTAATATAACGTATAATTAGACATGCTGTTAAGCTAACGGTCTGATTTATTTTAGATAGTCCACTATCAAGTAGTTATCTTAATTTTACATCTCCGTATAAATAACATTCTGCGCAGTCTTACAAGTGTGATCATCGAGTTGACGAGTGTTTGGACGTCTGTCTATACATTGACAATGCCCCTATTGTTTCCGAGAATTGCACTTCGCATAATATTAACACTCTCGATAGAAACCAGAAAGAACTGGTCGCCGAGATCAAGCGTTTGGCAAACAAATGCTAATCTAGTTCTTGCGGACTTGGTGTTTAAGCTGGTCGCCGTGACGCATCTTTTGTGTGGCGCGGAGAAATTTCGTAGATTCGCATTAGATTGCTACGACATTACGGTGTCACGACAATAATTCGTCTACAGACTTTTCGTCTACGACACTTCGTCTACAGACTTTTCGTCCACGACACTTCGTCTACAGACATTTCGCCGACAGACATTTCGTCTACGAAGTTATTTGGTATTGTCACTTTAAAATGGAAGCAGGATTAATGAAAAACTGTTTCCCTAAATGGAAGTGTGATTGATTGATGAAAACATTCCTGTGTTGAAATAGAAGCTGGATTGATCTAAATAATTTTTCTAGTAAATAGAAGCTGGATACCAAGCTGGATCTGACATTACATATTTGCCGGACTGCATAGAAGAAGAGGCAGTCATGGGCATTGAGTGTTAGCGACTTATTTTTTTTAGTCTCGGCATCTGAGAGGGCTGGTGATCTGTCCTCTCGGTAGCTAGACATGTAATCCCCCCGGACATAATACCCCGGACATAATCCCCCCGGAACTCCGGACATAATTTCCCCAAGCTAGGGCATAATCATATAATATTTTTTGATTTCACTGGAAAAGTTTATTATACTACCAGTACTCGCCAACTTTCAATCAAACTTCTAGTTTCACAAGTCCAACTATTTTCATCAGTCCAAATTCTACTTCAAGAATTATTTTCATCCATCCAGCTCCTATTTAAGCAAAAATTATTTTCATAAGTCCAACTTCTATTTAGACAAGAATAACTTTTTATCAATCCAACTTCTATTTAAGTAAGAATTACAATGGGCGAATAATTTAAACGCTACAACGATAAATTACCGGATTTTTTTCAACTCGCCGACCATTCGTTTATTGTAAATTTAATTTTTGAAGTGAAAGGCATTAACAAGACTTAAGTTAAGATTTAAACGACATTAGCAAGTCTTAACTTTTGATCTAAATGACACTAACAAGTCTTACCTATAGATCTAAATTACAATAACAGGCCTTAAATCTGTACCTTAGTGACATTAACAAGCTGATACAATGCACAAAAACTGTGCAACTAAGGTTTATGAATTAAATGCAGAAATAGGCTAATTGCACAGAGGGGGATTATGTTCGGGTTTTGTTCTACGAGGGGGGTTTTGACCGGAGATGTGTCCGGGGAACGGACATTATCCCCTGGACATTATCCCCGGACATAATCCCCGGACATAATCCCCGGACAAAAGCCCCGGACAAAATCCCCCCAAGTTAGGACATAATCCCCCAGGCTACGATATAATCGTGTAATATTCTTGATTCCACTGGAAAAGTTTATTATACTAGTCTGCCCAACATTGTTACCAGCAGCAGCAAAATGATGAAAATAATTATTGACCTAAATGAAAGTTTGATTGGTTGATGAAACTAATTCTATTAATATGTAATTGTTTCCGTAAATAGAAGCTTGATTGATTAAACTAAGTCTTTGCTTCAATAGAAGCTGGATCTGTTAAGTTTTTTGCTTAAACAGAAGTGGGATTGACGAAAATAATTCTTACCTATATACAGCACATGGATTGATGAAAGATTCTTGGTTAAATACATTAACAAGTCTTTCAGTTAACAACTGAACGACATTAACACGTCTTAACTTTAAATCTATATGAGACTAACAAGTCTTCACTTTATAACTGAATAACCGAATGACACAAACAAGACTTAGTCTAACTTAGTCGTAACTTTCGAACTGAATGACACTAACAAGTCTTAAGTTTAGGCCTACACCTGAATGACACAGCGAACAAAAAAGGGGAAATTAAGGTTTATCAATGACATGTAGAAATAGGCTGATTGCACAGAGGGGCAGTGGCGTAAATCCCCATGGGGAGGGACAGAGGGGCACTGCCCCTCAAAGGTTTGACGCCGTTCTGTGCCCCCCAAAATCCGGCCCTGATTGAGTCTGCCCCCAAAGTTATGTATAGATTTTCGCCTCTGCAGAGGGATTATGTCCGGGGGATTATGTCCTTCGCAAAATGGGGGATGGGGATTTTGTCCGGGGGATATGTCCGGGGATTATGCCCTACAACCGTCCTCTTCCTCACCATCTGTTCTTCTCTCTGACTGTGTACGGTAGTGTATGCTACTCTTCGTAGCTGAGTTGGCTTCAGGCAGATGGAACAGAAATCTCGAGGCAAGTTTCTGTCTTGTCCAGGATTTGAAAAACCGATCGATCTCTTGGTGAAAGTCATACTAGAGCCAATTAAACTACTAAATAAGTAAATAATAATAATTTTAATTATAAACTCCAAATTTCTAAAGCGGTACTTAAAAACCAAGCACGGGGCACGAACTTATTCACGAGCGTTGTCGGAGGGGCTGTTCCTCCAGAGAAGCCAAATGGGGATCCATGGGAAGAAGGAGGGAGATGAGTTGCTGAGGCGAGTTTCGTTTAGGTCGAGAAGGATTGAAAGATGAACGAGTGATTGAACGAGTGGATGGATCAGCGTAGGCATTCATAAAGAGGTGAGACTTTAGAGTGCAATGCCTGAGGGGTGATACATAGAGCAGCGGTTTTCAAACTTTATTTTTAATGTACCCCCAAGTAAAAAATTGAATTTTGGCGTACCCCCAACAAGGTCAGATCAAAAACAACATGCGAGCGTGATGTCCCCTTGCAATTAACAACTTCTTTTAATCATTGGTGCAAACCGGGTATTAGTCATAGGTAGAAAATTTTAAAAGTAATATTATTTTAACTTAAGAATATAGTCATAATCAACAAAGAGGAAAAATAAAATCACTATTAGAAAGTGTTAATGTGAGCAGTGGGCTTGCTTTGACAAGCACAGATTTACAATATCTGGTTTAATATCTGTCAATTTCAAACGCAACTCTGATTCGAGTTCAAGCTTTGTTCTGTATTTGGTTTTGATCGCAAGCATAGCCTAGCTGAAAAATCTGTTTCACACAGATATGACGCGCTGAAAGGAATCAAAAATTTTAAACCTCGGTCAGAAATTAATTCATATTCAGCTCTTCGTTTCAGCCAAAAATCACACAACATGCCTTTCTTGAATTTGTTCTTCAATCCACCATTATAACATGATAGTTCAACAAACTGGTCTCTGTCCTGTATGGACTGAAAAATCCGATGGCATAAACTCATGGAAATGTACAGAAAATAAGCGAACGGTGGACGTAGAATAGCTAATGAAAGAAAGAAGGATATGAAGGTCATGAGCTTACAGAAAATTTTAATTTTTTTAATTTTTTCGCGTACCCCTTAGCGACATCTGGCGTACCCCCAGGGGTACGCGTACCACAGTTTGAAAACCCCTGACATAGAGGAGCTCGAGGTTGATGATGGTGGGTGATATTGGTGGAAGAACGGGAGAAATAACCTAATTCAGTGATCCCGCCTTAGCAGCTGCTCTGCCTCCTCTCTCTGGTAGGTGTGATCCATTCTTGAATCGGTAATCGGTTTGCGCTGGATTTTTCCCTATAGGCCAATTAATCGGAATCGGAGCATGCCAGGACTACCGATCCAAATACCAAAAGAAGTATTTTTTTACCTAAAACAATTCCTTTTTATTCATACAAAAACAGTAACCTGTTTTGGCGACCTCCTGCGGTAATCTTTACTCTTTATCGCTGAAAGTTCGTGTAAAATAATAAAATTGTGAGTTGACGCATCAAAAAAATGCCGGACAGTCGGGGTTTTGAGTAACAAACTGTGTCGAGAACCAAATGCAAATGAATATTGCTGGTTAATCGGATCCAGAATCGGCGAGAAAGAAGGTCTACTAATCGGAATCCGAAATCGGCAAACAGATAAGTAAGTAAGTAAGTATATCCTTTATTGAAAAACCAACTGCTAACCGCATTTTGGTGTACAAAGATCATCAAATATAAAAAAATTAAGTATAAAGCATCCGTGTGACAAATGTTTTACGAGATAGAGAGTTTGCCTTAGGTATTATTCTATTGTGGGTTCTGGGGCGAATCGCTCACGCCCTACTCTCAGTCTCTGGCAACCGGATTCGGATCTCCACTGGACATCGCTCTCTCCCACGACGCAGCGCTCGTAAATAAGCTGGGGCCCTTCAGAGAAGCGCTTTATAAAACTTGTAGTTTATGATAACGACTACAAATTGACCTAGCATACATGTACATGGAGTTAATTGACGATGACATCGGTGGGTCTTAATCAATGGCACGCTTGGTACTCAATCATTGGTGGAGGGCTGAAGCCTATAGTTGGTTCACGGCAGTTTAGACCTGTGGCGTCTTATAGGCTATTAATTAGAAGTCTAATTAAATCAAGTTCAATTTATAGACAGTGTTTTGTAGTTACCTGAAGTGAACAGGTGTATAATAATTATTCAAGGAGCTATTGTCTTCAACGCCAAAACTCGTTACAATGAACAGGTTGGCACTCGTTACAATGATCAGGTAGACATTCATCACAATGAACACGTAAGGCAGTTAACTAGCCTACAACAACGATGAAAATGATAAACACCAGTTTCATCACCTCATCATTACCATCCATCTTCATCATTATGCATGTATGTATGCTTGTATGTATTTATGTATCAAGATTTAATATAGCGCCTTTAAATAAATCACTAAAGCTCTGTGTGTGTGTGCGCGCGTGTGTGTGTGTGTGTGTGTGCGCGTGTGCGTGTGCGTGTGGGTGTGTGTGGGTGTGTGTGCGTGCGTGTGCGTGTGCGTGTGGGTTTGTGTGGGTGTGTGTGCGTGCGTGTAAAGGATTCTTAAACGCTGATGTCGTTATATCCTTCCCCACAGTAGATTTTCATTACACTCTAAACCTCATACGTCTATAACGATTTAAACTTAACTAATGACCCTCCTCCCGCTCTTTTCTCCGCGCCAGTTTCTTCCCTAACCTCTACTGCATGGCCTGAAACTAAATATCCGCATACATCATTGCGTGCATGCGTTTATACAAAAGATTTATGCGCACCTATACAATACAACTGTGAACCAGTTCAGAACTGACAAATACCAGTTTCAGCTCTCCGTAGGACTCGCGCGTGCTTATACGATCCGAATATTTCAACGCACAGACTTTGCGAGCGTAGGTAAGTAGCGAGGGAGGGGAGAGAGGGAGGGAGGGAATGAGGGAGGGGGTGTGCAGGTAGGCAAACACGGTGATTGAGCTTTAGGTAAATAGGCCCACATTGAGGACACAGCGGACAATACGCGTGGTAAGACTTCGCCACGGTAAGGCACATAATAGGGCCTATATATATATATTCAGTCGTAAATATACACACATATATTTTACAGTGATGTATATATGTAAATATACAAATGAATTTGTATGCATATGTGTATATATACCAATTTAAAGCCCTGTGCATATGTATGTAGGTTTGAATGCAGGCTATCCACAGCCTTCACAGGTAGGCCTATACGACGCCTTGCCTTCTTACAATCTCGTTTTGGGTTACACCTTCCAAGCCTATAAACGTACATATAAACTATGTACATATACGAAGCCTACACATACGCAATGTACATTTAGATATGTCAAATATATATATAGATGACATATAATTAGCCCGCATGTACATTGTACAGCGCCTCAGGTGAGGACGTCCATGCAAACCGGTTTGAAGTAGCGCTCGGCACAGCAGGCGCTTAACAATAGCGAGACCTATATTATGTCGAGCGCTGCCTAAACGCGTGTGATCGCAACAATAGGTGGATTGTTTTGTGTTTTGTGGACAAAATGCCGGAGTTTTCCTGTCCCATCCTGGATAGAACTGACCAGTAGGTCTCACAAAACGATCGATAGAGGGAAGGTGTACTATAGATCAATCTGGAAGGAAGGCTGATCAGTTGGGAATTGGAACTGTCGAAAGGGGTTGTTGCTTCTCGGCTCAGCTGAGCTGAATACCTTTGGCGCTTTGACGAGTTCTTTAGAAGAGCAGAGGTAAGGCACTGGTTCAATGGTCTATTGGATTTCGACTGCAACTCTCCAATAGATTATGATTATAATATGACTATTACTATTTCCATGGCTCATGCATGATGCACATGCATATGACTATGCATGATAATGACTAAGATTACGGCTGTGTTCGTGACTCTGAGTCTCTGACTACGTTTATGACTATGCCTATGATAATGACTTGATTATGACTATGATTATTATGATTATTATGATTTTAAATTATAATAATGACTGTGATTCTGATTCTGATTATTACTATAATTATGATTTTGATAATGACTATGATTTCGATTATGACTATGATTATGACTGTTATTATGACTCTGACTACATTTATGACTCTGACTATGATAATGACTTCATTATGACTACGATTATGAGTATGATTATGGTTTTGATTATGACTATGATTATGACTCCTGACGACGTTTATGACTATGACTATGATAATGACATTATTATGACTGCGATTATGACTACGGTTAATAAATCAGATTATGACTAAAATTCTGATTTTGATTATGACTATGATTACGATTGCCATTGTGATTGTCACTATGAATGCTTGAATGACTCTGCCTTCACTTGATGTCGTGATTGATGCCTTGTGGCCTATCTCTTACATTATGCCTGTGGTGCATTGTGAATACGGCGCTATAAAAGTCACTGGTTTACGTTACACCGATGCTTTTAGGTGACTATCTTGATAATTATATAGTGCATTTTCCTAATTCTGTGTTGCCTCCATTTCTGCAGACATACAGTTGATAATGGGCATACATGCACTCAACTTCTGCATTATTGCTCACAATATTTCGCTTTAATATTACTATTAATGTCTAAAATTAATCAGCGATATTTGCAGAGTTTTACATTGATAAATGTTTGTTTTCATTTAAAGACACACTGCAGGTTAGGCGATCGTTACAGAACAAAAGAACTTCTTGTAGCGTATTGTAATCGACCATGCAACTCGAAGTGGGTGGGTCCGAACCTTTCCATAAACTATTAAGCCTATTATTAGTTGATATTATTCTTGAAGCACAACATTGATCAGATGACTTACGGTATACATGAGATTCAATTACATTAGATTAAACTAGGAAGGGTTAGAATAGATAAGGATAGGTTAGGTAAGATAGGGTTGCTTTAGTTTAGGTGAGGTTAGCATGGGCCAGGTTAGTATAGGTTAGGTTAGTTAAGGCTGGGTCAGATTATATTAGTATAGGTCAGGTTAGTTTAGGTCAGGTTAGTTTAGGTTAATTTGGGTTAATTTAGATTGGCCTACGTCAGGCTAGGTTTCGCTAGTTATGCTTACGTTTTTAGGTCAGGTTAGGTCAGATAAAGTTATGTTGAATTAGATTAGGTTGAACGTCTGTGCATTTGTTTACATCACTTAACTTCATTGACCTCTCACTTAAGTATATCAACCAGATCGAACTGTCTGTTGCTAGGCAACGGCGATTTGTAGACCTATACTCGTCTAGTATAGGCCTAGACGACTATAGGCCTAAACGTTTTAAACCATTTTCTTATCTTAAGCCTTTCGGATGCGCTGTTGATACATAATAGATGCGAGCCATTGAGAAAATATTAGGCCAATTATCATTATTATCAGTTCTTAAAGCTAGTCAGTTGGGTACGAATAAATCAACTTCATTGTCTGCGATCATTTGTCAAGTCCACTGCTCCCTTAGTGTTAGTCATTGAAGTGATGTTATGTCCTCATTTATTTTATCTATCCAGCGCAGTTAAGACTTGGTCTGCCTTTGTTTATTTTTCCTTCGAAATTTGCCTGTATTGAATTATGTGGTAGGCCTACTCTCTACATGTCCTGGGATGTCCAAACCATCGGAGTCTAATGTCACTGATGGCGTAAATGTTGACGAGTAAAATACAATAGTAAACAAATTATAATGAATTGCATTGCGTTACGTTACGCTGTATTCAATTACATTGGATAGAATTACATCGAGTAAGTATAAGCAATGCATTTGTTAATACGTCGTATGACCATCAGTTGAGCAGAGGCATCGAAGGCGTGGATTGTCAAAACGATCTGACAGCAACAACTATCTATAGGTCTTGGTTAGTTACTGAGGGTTAACGACACTGTGTCATAACAAAGATGATTAGCGTCGACCTCCTCCTTTCTCCAGGCTTCGGACTGGCACTGATAGAATACGAGCAGTGGCGGAGTTCTTGCATAGATGTAAATGTACACGATTTTATACAGCAACCGTATAATTATGGCCTCGTCCTTACTAATTTATCAAAGAACTGATCGAGTAAGATCCTTTACCACCGCTGCTTGTTTGATAGGGTGCCGCGCCATTTATAAGGTCACCGTGTAAAGACCGTGCTAGCCAGTTTTAAACCTCTTAAATAAGCCACCATCGGAATGCGAACCGGCTTCCTCACGCACGCACAGAGACGCATGGGACGTACGCTCTAACCGACGTAGCTATCTGGGCCAGTAAGCCGTCTGAGCAATACGTCAAGCGAGTGTAATGTGAGTAGCGCAAGCACGTAGATTAGCCTAGATGTCTGGTGCATAATTATATAGGCCACACGTGAGAAATCAGATCGATTGTCACTGCAGTGTTATTTAGGCCTAATTTCATTGGATTTTGATTGGGTTGGAGTCGATTGCATTGGATCGATTAGCTTGGATTGACCTGGCTTGAATTCTATAGAATTGGATTAAACTGGATCGGATTGAATCAGTTTGGACTGGAATAGATTGTATTAGTTGGGATCCGATTAGAGTGGCTTGAATTCATTAATTAATTAATTCGCTCATTCATTGTGAGAATTTATATAGCACCCTTGAGTTACTTTCAAGAAACCTACTCAGGAGCGCTCCCAGCACAGCCAAGACTAAAGAAAAAGACTTAAGTTACTTATAAAACCCATTTGGGTTGATTAAGAGTAATGAGCGCATACTTAATTGCTTGTTGGATTGTATTCTACTGTATTGGCTTGGCTTATAGATTAGATTGGATTAGATCAGATCATAGTGGATTGGCTTGGTCTGGCTTTGGTCAGATTGAATTGGTTTGGCTTGGATCTGAGCTGAGTGTCATTAGTCATATTGCTTATGACACTTGATATGTTTTTTTGCACGTGTTGATGTGGCAGTTAGCACACTGATCAACAGCGTCTTCTTAGAACCTCTCTGGGGCGCTTTTCACCAGTCCTAATGATGTAACAGTTTCGACAAAGCGATTCGATATATAGTAGGCTATGCCAATACACATCCATCTATCAACACGCTCACCCGTGAGCCACTTCTGAAAAAAGCTCTTAATAGTTCTACGTGTTTCTAGTCCTCGCTATTCATTCAGCAGCGTTCAACCAGCGCAGCTCGTAACCTGAGCGAAATTTAGGTCCTACCAGGCCTATCAGACCGAAACAGGAGATAGGGTGGGGGGTCTATAGATCGCCCAACTGTACGGCAGGACAACTTTATATATTGACATTAAAGTGTGTATCGTAGGTCGCTGGGTACAAGAATGGATAAAGAACCATTTCACACACTTATTACATACACATATAGGCCTATATGTACGTATATACATATACGTACATGCATACATACATAACATACATACATGCCAATACATACATGCATACATACATACATACATACGTACATACGTACATACATACATACATAAATACATAAATACATACATACATACATACATACATACATACATACATACATGCATACATGCATACATACATACATGCATACATGCATACATGCATACATACATACATACATACATACGTGCGTACATACATTGTACAACATATGTATGAGAGTGCATTAGAGTCTAGTAGTTAGCGTTCTTCTGCTGTCAACCGAGAGGTTGGGAGTTCTAATCCCCACAAGGGTAGAAATCTGTTCCGAGATTTCTGCTCTACTTGCGCCCCAACTCGGCCATAAATGAATACAATCGCCGTAGGCCTACAATGTCATTTGGAAGATCAGTCGGCATGGGAGAATGCTGGCTGACCCGCCATTATTTTGCTAAGGTCAAGAAAACTGAATCCGCTAACGGGCTATCTTAAATGACTGATCTTCTACTTTTATAATTTATGTTGGTCCTATTATATCGACAGACAATTTCTCATTGGAATGTCTGCATATATATTTATATATATATAATATATATATAGGCCTATATATATATAATCTATATACATTATATGGCTCTCATGACCTTTGTGTGGATTATACGCATTTGTGCGTCCGTGCGTGAGTGGTCTCTTGGTCGGTCTCTGCCTTTTGCCCTATAGAGGAATCTGGTTGATTTCTGACGGTCTTGACTTCATGCTGGTGAATAAGCACGCTATACATGTAGGCCCTATTTGTACAGCGTATACAATTAAGCCTATACCGTTATACGTGTGACGTGTTTCTGTCCTGACCGGGTTTGAATCTCCGATTTCTTGGGTTGAGAGTCCAGTGCAGAGAGATTTATAACTAGGCTACTTGACCGCTTGTGATGAATTTGCATGACTAATTTCACGCGTAACTGTGGATCCCGTCGGGCCTATAAGACCTTCATAGATCAGGTCTCCACATGCTCTTGATTAGGCCTAGAGATATACGACCATCACCTATATATCGACATGTAGGCCTATTAAATAAACGATAGCCTAATTATTAAGTAAGTCGATCGCCAGGAATTCCTTCTGTACACGCAATGAGGCCAATAAAAACCAGTTGTCAGCATTCCATGCTACAACACGCGTCAACTCCACGTATTTCTGTTCCATAAAAATAATGCAAAAGATTCATTTCATTGCGGGGGGGTGTGTTCGGCTCCGGTTACAGGCAGTGTGATTCTCCTTACATATTTTATTTTAGTTATAGTTACAGTTATAGTTAATGGTTTTTTATTTAGTTATAGTTATAGTTATAGAGTATTATTTTTAGTTATAGTTATAGTTATAGTTAATGGATTTTTATTTTTAGTTAATTTTAGTTGGCCTACTACTTAGTTACAATAATTAAGGCAACAAGCAAAATTGTGCGTATTAACACGCTGTTTCAAAATTTGCTCAGAGCTATGAAAGCCTTTGAAGCATGGGTGCATTCAGCTTCACGAATACACGAGTTTCCAAATTAACTGACATATTGCATAATAAAAATATCGCATTTTCGTTCTCATTTATGTCGAATCGTCCATATTGCACTTCCTATTTTTTATTTTTTGTATTAACGAAAATAAAGATGAATTTTCGTTATTGTTATTTTCGTTATAGTTATAGCTAATGATATTTTTTAGTTATAGTTATAATTATCGTTAACGAAATCATTTTATTTTCGTTAACGAACATTTTCGTTATCGTTATCGTTAACGAGAATCACACTGGTTACAGGGTAAACTAGATAATCTTCGGCCCCGTCTAACATGTTTAACATCGATCTTTTCTGCTACCGAGATTGGAAAACAGACAGCTGTTTACGTAGGTTCATATAGGCCTAGGCCTGATTCGGCCTTCTTCGGTAGCGGCCATAGGCCTATGTGGACCCGCCGCTTGTGACCTTTTTCAGCTTACTGTGCATTACTTTGCTAACTGATGTAATATAGGCTATCCTTAATTCATCCGTAACATCATAATTATATGCTGGCGCAGAGAGCGCCTCCGAGTAGATATATCAAGAGGCGCTATATAAATATTCATATACGTTACATTACATTCTTCGGTAGCGACCATATGCGTAACTTTGTATATGTATTTTTGTAAATACAACCACTTTTAAGGTGATGGCGACAGCCACCTCCACTTTTTTGGCAAAGTGCTGGGATGTTTTTGAAAGTTTTACGTCTCATATTCCCATTAATTTTGGGTTGTTGCCATGTAAGTGTGAACTGGATTTACTACCATCGTTTCTAATTAAGGATTTTATAGACGATTTTTCTCCATTTTTGCATCTACTCTGTAACTCTTCTTTGGCGCAGGGTTTTGTTCCGGCCTCACACAAACGGGCTGTTGTTTTTCCTTCCATCAAGCGGCAGGGATTAGACCCCAACTCCCCCTCCAATTTTAGGCCTATTTCTAACCTCTCTTTCCTTTCCAAGCTCCTGGAAAAATGTATTGCTTTCCAACTAGTTCACTACCTCGACTCCAACTCCCTTATGCCTTCATTTCAATCCGGTTTCAGGAAATTTCACTCTACTGAAACTCTCCTGCTCAGGCTTATTACTGATGTCTTCCAAGCCCTCGACCAAGGTCATATGTTACTTTGCTCGCCTTGTATGACATCAGCGCAGCATTCGACACAGTAGACCATTCCATCCTCCTTAGCCGGCTATCTAATTCTTTTGGCATCACGGACAGGGCTCTCCTTATGGTTCCAATCTTTTCTTACTGATAGGACTATATCCGTGGTCTTTGGTTCAAACCGCACTCCTTGGGTCACTGTCCCCTATGGTCTTCCTCAAGGCTCTGTTCTTGCTCCTCTACTATTTGTTCTGTACACCTCAGACCTTGGAGGTATTTTCCAACTGTTTGGGGTCTCTTCCCATCAATTTGCTGACGATACCCAGGCCTTTTTACATGGCCCAGCATCTTCTGCTGTTCAAATGGTAGAGCGGTTGTTAGAGGCTTCCTCTGCCATAGATGAATGGCTCTCTTCTAACCGCCTGCGGCTGAATCCTGACAAGACACAATTCATATGGCTTGGTGGCCGTCTTCAGCTCAATAAGATTGATACTGTTTCCCTTCATCTCAGATTTCCCCACATCCACTTCTCCTCTTCTGTTCGTGACCTGGGAATTGTCTTGGATCCTTCCCTTTCTTTTACTGACCAGGTCAACTCGGTTTCCAGATCTTGCTTCTACCATCTGCGCCAACTACGTTCCATTCGCAGCTCTCTTTCACTGCATGCCATTACTACTCTGATCCACGCCTTGATCTGCACTCGGGTCGACTTTGGGAACGCTGCATACATTGGACTCTCCGCCTCTAATACTCACAAACTCCAGTCTATTCTTAATGCAGCTGCTCGACTTATAGGCGCCATTCCAAAGTTTGCTCATATCTCAAGCTATATTCGGGATACTCTTCACTGGCTCCCTATCCAACAGCGGGTAAACTTCAAAATCCTTTCCCTCATGCGTAACTGCCTTGTTGGGGTGGCCCCATCCTACCTGAGGTCTTTTTGCACCTTTGTCTCCTCCTTACCTGCGAGGGGCCTCTTTGCGATCTTCGACCCGTGGCCTTATGGTTTGTCCCTCGCATGCGCTCTGCTACGGCCCACTCTAGGTGCTTTGCCCGTGTTGGCCCATCAGCTTGGAACTCCTTCCCAGTCTCTTCGCCTTGAGTTACTAGATTTATCTCTCCTCTCAGTTCCGTAGACTCTTGAGATTGTTTCAACTGCATAACTGTAAACTGTACCGGTTGCGATGTGTCAACCGGATTATTTCAATAAAAGAATTATTATTATTATGTTGCAATGTAACCTATCCGTCATTAATCGCTAGGTGTCTGATAGTAAAGAAATGTAAAACTATTATTATCTGTCGTTTCTAGTTCGTCGTCGGTTCTAACGTCCACTGTCATGGCGTCGGGGAAGTTGAGCAGCGATGGATCATCTTTGGGTTCATCAGCGGGTGGATTGATTCTCGGCAAGATGTCGACGGCTGTTCCCATCCGAGTGGGACACTACGAGGTCGAAAGAACCATCGGAAAGGGAAACTTTGCAGTTGTCAAACTTGCCACACATCTCGTCACGAAAACAAAGGTTAGGAATTTATCTGTTTTTCTTATCTTATGACATGTTCCCTCAGTGCGTGTGCACTGAGGAGGTTCAATAAAGCACCTACTTACTTACTTACTTACTTATTTCGACTGAGCTTAGCAGAAGTTTATTTCGGAGTTTTGGTGATTAGTTACGAAATTGATCAAACGGTTTTAAGTTTCAGGTTCTGAATTGTACGGGTGTGGGATGTTGAGATTGTTCCTCATTCACATCTGTTGATAAATGCTGTATGCTTGTGTTCAATGTGTTGACGAGGACATTTCATTCATTCATTCATTCGGGAATTTATATAGCGCCGCTTCAAAGAAACTACTCAGAGGCGCTCAAACACATTACACATTACACACGTTAACTGATTGATGCAATAACAAACTGAGATGATGATTGATGGTGTCAGTTTACGTTGCTAAAATTCATGTCTTCAACTGAAATCTACCTATGTGCATGTTAATGCCATACAATCAATCAACTTCTATTTAATTTGAAAAAATTACTTTTAAATGTAGCCTAATTATATGGTCACACGAAATTTTTATACCCATTTAAATTATATTCTGTCTTTCTGATACTGTTGAACCACACTCGTTAGGCTTAAAACCAATTTTGATTTGTATTTGAATCATCATTTAGTTCTTTTGGGGCACTGAAGAAATGTGGATTTTACAGTTGCCATGTTGTATATACATACAGTATTGCAAAAGCGGATTTATAATGATAATGAGTAAGTGAGCTCAGAGTTTGTAAGATCAGGCAAGAACAGGGGTGCCATATAGTCTTGCCAAACACTGCCAGCAACGAGAAGTTTGTTTTACGAGATTTGAAGGGATCTATGTAATGTGGTGTTTGTGGCAGAGGTGAGAAATAATGGGAAAATTGCACATTTGCTACATTAATTCCAAAATTTTAAAGTAGCTTACATCTCACTTTAGTGGTAAACTCAGTAGACAGTAGCCCTGTCCGTGATATGACACCAAGCTACTCTGCCATGAGTCATTTACCATGCTGTATGAAGACTGATTTTAACACTTCAATGACGAGCTGCATTGTTTTCCAAGTCACTTTTAATACATGCTCGTAGTTAAAGGGTTAAGTATGTCAGACTCTTCCACCATAACTCTATTCAAAGTTGTCCTATGTGACTGCTTGTTCTTCCCAATTCCTTAGGAGGGGTTTGTGTTCGTTGTGGCCATCATCCATGCCTTCTATTTACACAGACTAACTTTTATGCTTGTTATAAATCTTAACAAAAAGAATTTAAAGTACTATTTAACGGAAGCTTTCGAATGAAGTACTGGGCAGTCTTTCATTGTTTCATTTGAAAGTGAATGGTTAATTTCACTTGAGTCTCAGGAACTCAGGCCATGAACACAGAAGTGAGAGGCTGATATATTAGCAACGGCGGAAGCAAGCAAGTACTGAGCAGTGCACTGATGGCTGTAAGGCTGACAGGGAAGGAAAGGAAATGAGCCTTGAATGCATTAAAAGTGTCTGGTCAAAGTTATAAGTCACAGTAAGAGCCCTTTGTATTATTTGCCTTTCTGTTGAATTTGAAACCTTGAGGCCATCTGAAGCACTTCTCATGGTGAGGGTACAGTGCTATGCCCTTTTCGGATGTCCTGTTGTTATCAGCAGCAGAAAGCTCTTGAAACATTTATTATTTGTATTGTTTATTTGTATTGTTTGGTTGACAATGAGTCAATAAATTGCTTCAATTCATAGTTCAAAGCAGTTGAGTCGAGAAGGTTGAGGTTCTTGCATTTTTATCCGACTGCGCTATTACCAGAGGAAAGCCCAACATTCGAACAGTTGTGTTGAAAAGCAGATGGGAGCCTCTTTACTGAATCCGGGCCATGTGCTAAACCTGCTCCTTCCCCTTGTAAGGACACTCGCTAACTCCCTGTGCCCACGACTTCATGACTGAATTGTTCCCTGGGCAGACAACGTATTGTGAAAAATGTTCCTAATAAGAAAAATTGCTATATCTTTTCTGATGTTATATACACCAAAGTGCGGAAATGCAGTTGGATTAATAAGAATATACTTACTTACTTACTTTCCTCCCTGTTGTAGGTATCTATGGATGCATACTTCTGAGCATTTATATAGTTTGAAAGTGTTTTAATAAAGTTCTTTAAATTGCAAAATAACCGAAAAAGATACAAAAGCAAGTGGCTGACTCTTGTACTTGTACCTGCTTGTTGGCCCTAACTTAAGGGACTGCTTTTCTTCTTTTCTAAGATCTTCCCCTTTGGCTAACAGTTATTTTCTCATTCACTGGAATAAACTGGTTTGAAGACAGTACCTGTCTTTCAGAACAGCAACGGCTCTCTTAGTTTGAATTGCCCCATGCAGAATTGCTGTGAGCAATGTCAGAGCAAAACACGGACCAGATAGGACCGAATTGGCAAGCCATTTGTCTCCAAGAAAATATTTCTTTTGTAATTCAAGAGACGCAAACCTGATGAAACCAATTCAGGGAACTGGATCCATTACAGCGCATTTGTTAGGTACTTAAAATGCGCTATATTTAATGTTGTGGTACATACCTACATGCACGCATACATTCACACACATACTTCTTGCGGCCACATTCTTCTCTAACCTGAAGACTGTTCTCTTTAGCCGGGGTTGAGTCGGGAGCGCTTCTGAGTAGATAATCTTGAAGGGGCGCTATATAAATCTGCTTAAATGAATAAAAAATACAGACATACATATACATACATACATTCACACAGACAATGCATACATACATGCATACATACATACATGTAGATACATAGTTGCACATACACATACATACAGGGACATGCATACATTCACAGTTCACACTAGAGCTGTCCCCGATGGCTAACAGCCATATTTTCTCATTCACTGGAATAAACTAGGTTTGATAACAGTACATAATCGGTTTCGGTGCCGATGTCAAAATTGTGTTATAATTTAATAATTTTACATGAATTATTGCATATTCCAAGTATTTGCTTCGATTTTCATCTATCGTTTTACGTCCCTTATTATTTACGCATTAAAACATTAATTTCCCAATAACTTTGTCTTACTACTAAAGATGATAAACATATTTTAATCTCACGAGTCCTGTATAGAAAGCCATCACCTGCCCACCAATCCTGATAAATATCTAATATAATCTCATATAGATAGCATGCATGCATTCTCATCACATTCTCAGTCCCTCTCTCCTTCTAATAATAACTAAATAATTCATCAGGCATGGACATAGTTGATGACAATTTCTCGTATTGTCGCTCTAATAAATTATGGGCTTCTCGTTTTATGTATGATCTTGCTTAGCATTCACTCGTAACTCTTGTTTACTCACAATGTACCTGATAAGCGGTGTGACTATCAGTTTTGTTGTTGTTACCAATTTAACGAATATAATAATAATAATTTCTGACGTCCACCTTTATAGTTGGGGCGCTAGATTACTCTCTTTATGTTTCGGAACCGAACATTTTGACTAAACAAATAATGAAATATTATGTCACATAATAACTGGCATTTATAATCGGCTATACGCGGTATCGGTATCGGCAATTTAATAATCGGCCATGCGCGGTATCGGCATAATCGGCAAAAAGCGATATCGGTACAGCTCTAGTTCACACATGCATACATACATACATATATACATGAATACCTGGTACTTACATACATACACATAGCTACATTCACACATACATAACTTAAGTAAACGCATATATACATGCGTACACGCATACACTTGTACAGACATACATGTGCATACATACATAATACATATATACATACACATACATATATATACATGCATAGCATTGCATACATGCATACAGCAGTGTGAATGGAGTTCTGCATTCGGTTTGAGAGAACTGCACCTGATATTGACACACACACTTCAGTTGATGGTTGTAAATTTTCATTTTGAGGACTTATAAATCCACTACGACATATCTCTTATCGGAAAGGCCAACTCACAGTCTAAGTAAAGCCTGGGTTGACTGATTTATACTGGAGGCTGTAAATTTAAACAGTTTGTTGGTCAAAGTTTTCATCATAATTCACCATTAGCACCTTGTCAGCTTTTGATACTCGTCTTATTGACGTCGTATCACTGTTATCTTTATTGATATTCAAGATTGTTATCATTATCATCATCAGTGTACACTGTACATATGAGTACTATGTAAATGACCAAGTATGAAACTGTACTAGGTAAATGACCAAGTACTAGGTAAATGACCAAGTGCTAGGTAAATGACCAAGTACTAGGTAAATGACCAAGTACTAGGTAAATGACCAAGTACTAGGTAGATGACCAAGTACTAGGTAGATGACCAAGTACTAGGTAAATGACCAAGTACTAGGTAGATGACCAAGTACTTGGTAAAAGTCCAATTACAATAATGATTACAGTGATCGTTTGTCATTTGTATTCATAGTGTTGTTATTCACTGTCATTGTTTTTATGTTCCTCATGAGTGTACCTGAACAGCATTGTCATTGTATCATCATCATATTACTGTTCAATATGTTCTTACCATGATTATCATGGTATGCAGAAATTTACCTAAACATCTGCATGGAACAGTCTTCCCAACCACGTGAAGACCAGCTCTGGACGCATTCAGATAACAGCTCAAGACCTATATCTTTTAAAACTATCATGCGACTGTCATTGGTGTTTGAACTCATGTATGGCACCCTTTTCTTCGGCCTTGGCTATGCTACAGTGCTATATAAATCATGTTATTATTATTAACTGTGTGTAATGTTTTTAAAAGCATCTAATAAGCAGTGTGCCATTGATGTCTAGGGCATCTAAATGAGTGTTCATAAACATGGGAAGATAATGTAACTTGAGTTGAGTGAGAGGGAGCAATAGTCGTCATCATCTGTAATGTAATGTAAATCTTTGATATTTCTAAACACTCCACAAAAGCCGCATCATGGAGACCAGCTTATTCACAGGCGCTATGTTGTTGTTAGCAAAGCTAAGTATGTAGTTTACCGTGTTATTGCTGCTTGGTCCATTTGTTTCAGTTGTGGCTTGAATAGAATTATTTGCATGTTTATGGTCTATGACACCTGCTGGGAGGCCAGTATGTTCTGGTTTGGCTCTGTAGAGTGGGTCTTGGTCAGGTCCAGTGTGATTTTCGTTAACGATAACGATAACGAAAATGTTCGTTAACGAAAATAAAATGTTTCGTTAACGATAACTATAACTATAACTAAAAAATATCATTAACTATAACTATAACTATAACGAAAATAACACTAACGAAAATTCATCTTTATTTTCGTTAATACAAAAAATAAAAATAGGAAGTGCAATATGGACGATTCGACATAAATGAGAACGAAAAATGCGAAATTTTTATTGTGAAATTTGTCAGTTACTTTGGAAACTCGTGTATTCATGAAGCTGACTGTACCCATGCTTCAAAGGTTTTCATAGCTCTGAGTAAATTGTGAAACAGCGTATTAATACGCACAATTTTGCTTATAGACTTAATTATTGTAACTAAGTAGTAACTAAAATTAACTAAAATAAAAATCCATTAACTATAACTATAACTATAACTAAAAATAATACTAACTATAACTATAACTATAACTAAAATAAAAAATCATTAACTATAACTATAACTATAACTAAAATAAAATCTGTAAGGAAAATCACACTGGTCAGGTCTTGGTTGGGCTTTGTGGAGTGGGGGATCTTGGGTGGCTGTGTAGTGTGGGGGTCTTGAGTTGGCTGGGTAGAGTAGGTGTGTGTGTGGGGGAGGGTGTTGCCTGCTCTCTGAGATGTTCTTGAGGGACAAATTTGCTGTTTACTGTTTTTCATTTGTTGATTTATTTATTGTGTTTATTACTTGTGCAAGATCAGTAAATATGTATATGAGGTGCAAGGTAAGTACTTGTTCAGGGTCGTTACAGGGAGTCCTCCCAGCCGGTTCAAACCTGCAGTTGTTGGATTATCGACCTAGTGTGCTACCTAATAGACCCCATCAGGCCGCACAATAGATCACAATGCAGTATATGCATATATACACATACAGACTTACGTGCAAATACATAATACATTTATACATACACATACATATATACTTACATACATGCATACATACATTGTACAAGTGCAATTACGATTGAGGTTTTGTTGTTGGTTTAGGTTGCAATTAAAATAATCGAAAAGCGTCAGTTGGATGATGAGAATCTAAAGAAGATCCTGCAGGAGATCAACGTCATGAAGCTACTCCGTCACCCGCACATCATTCGACTCTATCAGGTAATGAATGAAATAGTCTGGAGACACAAACGACTTGGCTGAGTGATCGGTCGTTGGCAGGGACTCGCTTTTGATTGTCTAAATTGAGGTTGACTGCTTGTTAGACTGGCTACTTGCCTGGCTGGCTAGATGAATGGATGGCTGGCTACTGTATCTAGATAGATAGAATGCTGGCTAGATGGGTGGCTGCCTATATGGATGGATGGTTATTTAAATGGATGGATGGAACGATGGATGTTGGATGGATGGATGGATGGATGTTGGATGGATGGATGGATGTATGGCTAGCTCGATGGACGGCTAGATGGATGGATGGGCTACATTCTAGCAATGCTGGCAACTTGGACTACATTCTAGAGTTTCTGGAATCAGCTTTCCTGTGTGATTTTGTACCCCTTGGAAGTGATGTCTTGGCTAAGAACAGCAGATTTTATACTACTTGTAAGATTTTAATATTAATTTTTTGATCAGTAATTGATCAATGATCTATGACCAGTAATATAAATTAATTAACCACAAGATTTCTGTTCATGGAGATTCCCTTCCATTGGATTGTTAATTCCAGGTGATGCAGACGGAAAACCAGATCTATTTAGTCACAGAATATGCCAGTGGTGGAGAAATATTTGGTGAGTATTTTCTCCAATTTTGTTGTTTAGTTTCTGTATAAGACGCTACTGAAAGTGCTTTGTGTACTTAGCTTGTTTTAACGAAAGGCAGGAAAAGTTATTCACCTCAATTAGGTCATGTAGATTCATTCATTGCATCGATTTATATAGCGCCCTTCAAGGTAACTACTCAGGGGCGCTCCCGACCCAGCCGCGGCTGAATAACAGTCTTAAAATTGGCAATAGCAGGTATCTGTAAAGACCCTTCGCAACAAGCACATAGTCAGAGGAAGAGCAGCCCCTTCAGTTGAGTGTGAGGCAACCTTGGCTATGAAGTGTTCGCGACTTCAGTTTCGTAGCAGGTGGCCAATCGTCTCCCTAGCCATCTCATCTTCCCACTGACAGTGTATGGTCAGTGTACTCATCATAGCTGAATTTGCTAAGGGCACACACAAATCTCGAACCAAATTTCTGCCCTGGTGGGATTTCAACCGCCAACCTCTCAACTGACAATCCAGCATGCTAACCACTACACTATCGAGCACCCCTTCAGTTAGAACTGTAGTAAAAATCGTTATCCACTGGTTAAAATCCATTAAGTCACGGAAACGAGAAGTCAAGCTGTGGTGGATAAGCAAGTTGAAACAGATATGTATCAATCAATCAATCAATCAATATATTTATTGGTCCAACCAAGGAGCATTAGAAATCCTGTAATTGCACTGAAAAAAAGAAGGTTTTTTGATAGGAACAAAAGGAGGACCTGAAGGGACCTATAGGTCCCACTAATTAGAGCTCTTTAATTACCAACTAAATTGAGTGGATGGTGTTTGATGTTACACTCCTTAGTATCTTAAATGTGGACCTGACATGGCATTAGAGGACTGACAGAAGGCACTGAGTTGAGCGGGGAATTAAAAAAATTACAGTAACTGTGTGCATAGATGGGTTACTAATCGATTAGATTCTAATCGCTAATCGATTAGACAAACAGCAAATTATAATCAATTAGCAAATTTCAGTAGCTAATTCGAATTCTAATTGATTAGCAAATTTCAGTAGCTAATTCCAATTCTAATCGATTAGCATTTTAAGTAATCGTTCCCATCTCTGACTGTTTGACATTGTTTGTAAATGAATTGTTTTTCAGACCACCTTGTTGCCCACGGAAAGATGCACGAGAAAGATGCTCGGCCGAAGTTCAAGCAACTGGTATCTGCCGTTGCATACTGTCACTCGCACAGTGTGGTACATCGAGACCTTAAGGCAGAAAATCTCCTTCTAGACTCCAATCTCAACATTAAAGTAGCAGGTGAGAGTTCATGGCAATTTAATGGTTGATAGCTTGCCATGGGATGTTCAGTTGATCTAATCATTAGAAAGCTTGCCATGGGATTTCATGTTCAGTTGATCTAATCATTAGAAAGCTTGCCATGGGATTTCATGTTCAGTTGATCTAATCATTAGAAAGCTTGCCATGGGATTTCATGTTCAGTTGATCTAATCATTAGAAAGCTTGCCATGGGATTTCATGTTCAGTTGATCTAATCATTAGAAAGCTTGCCATGGGATTTCATGTTCAGTTGATCTAATCATTAGAAAGCTTGCCATGGGATTTCATGTTCAGTTGATCTAATCATTAGAAAGCTTGCCATGGGATTTCATGTTCAGTTGATCTAATCATTAGAAAGCTTGCCATGGGATTTCATGTTCAGTTGATCTAATCATTAGAAAGCTTGCCATGGGATTTCATGTTCAGTTGATCTAATCATTAGAAAGCTTGCCATGGGATTTCATGTTCAGTTGATCTAATCATTAGAAAGCTTGCCATGGGATTTCATGTTCAGTTGATCTAATCATTAGAAAGCTTGCCATGGGATTTCATGTTCAGTTGATCTAATCATTAGAAAGCTTGCCATGGGATTTCATGTTCAGTTGATCTAATCATTAGAAAGCTTGCCATGGGATTTCATGTTCAGTTGATCTAATCATTAGAAAGCTTGCCATGGGATTTCATGTTCAGTTGATCTAATCATTAGAAAGCTTGCCATGGGATTTCATGTTCAGTTGATCTAATCATTAGAAAGCTTGCCATGGGATTTCATGTTCAGTTGATCTAATCATTAGAAAGCTTGCCATGGGATTTCATGTTCAGTTGATCTAATCATTAGAAAGCTTGCCATGGGATTTCATGTTCAGTTGATCTAATCATTAGAAAGCTTCCCATGGGATTTCATGTTCAGTTGATCTAATCATTAGAAAGCTTGCCATGGGATTTCATGTTCAGTTGATCTAATCATTAGAAAGCTTCCCATGGGATTTCATGTTCAGTTGGTCCAATCATTAGAAAGCTTCCCATGGGATTTCATGTTCAGTTGGTCTAATCGAAGCTTGAAAGCTTCCCAATCATTAGAAAGCTTGCCATGGGATTTTATGTGTGTTCAGTCGGTCCAATCTTTAGCAAAACCATGTGCTGCTATATTCAGTTGATCCAAAATCTCTCAGTTGGTCGAAGTTACAGGGCAAAAGTGCCTAATAAATGATTTTGCAATGGTAGATAATTGCTGCTCTTGCAATTTCCCAGCTAATCATTCTAATTAATTACCTCTGGTTTTGCTATAATTAGCCTCCATCTAATCTGCATACTGTTGCTTTGACTATGTCCAACATGAATCATTTTCAGGGTACTTGTTCCGTAAAATGCACCCCGATCAGTTGGCTGGCCAGCCATTTGTGCAGCACTGTCGAGAGGCTCTTAAAATGTTCCGTTAAGTTTACTGACATTTGTCATGCATGAATGCCTATACATATATATATATATATACATATAAAATTATATATATATATATATATATATATATTTATGAAGACCCTTACTTAAAGCGCTGTATGTATGCTCTGTGTGCATGCAAGGACTGCAGGTAGCACCAAGTATTGACTTTACAGCATTGTCCCTTTTATAATTTATTAGGTCAAGGTAAGGGCTGGGGTTTGTCCTGGTTTATAGGCTGTGTTGTAAGGCATGTCTCCCCCTTTGACGACTTTGAAATAACGAGCTCACATTGTACATGCGTACATTGACCAAGCCATATTCAGTTCTTAAGGTACATGTATTTGTATTAGTTCTTAACATAGTTGTACAAAACGGTAAAACTTAAAATAAAATGCACGAAATAAAACGTACTTTCTTTTCTGTCTAAAAAACGGAAAAAACGAGAAAAAAACGGTAAAGAAAATAATTTGACTTTGTTACATCTTTTTCTGCATTTTAAAATTAAAAACCTTGTTTACACAATTTAATTTTAATCAGCAAATAACATAACTTTATAAGTAAACACCAAGAAACATTAATCTACAACAATTATTTGCTTTTTCATAAGTTTTGTTTAATAAGAAATTGAGTTATTAAAAATACTGAAATATTTTGAAATTTAAATTGTATGCACAAGACCACATAAGTCCATGCTTGACATAAACAATTAAAAACTAAATTTTGTAACTATAGGCCTAGGCGCTAGAGTGTACGTGATAAAAAATTATTGTACTTACAATTTTGACTTATATAAGAACGTTTCAAAATATTATGGAGTAATATCAGTCAGTTGCAGTCAGTCGCAGATTACTGTGTACAAAGACAACATTTCGCATTTTGGATAACTTAGAAATTCAAATAACTTTTATAAATTTTATTTCCTGTTCTGTGCTATTTTATCTCTCAACTGATGACCCTAAATATTGATGTAAATTACATGAATCCTTGAAAGGACGGAGACAACGTAAAGGATATTAGACAAGAATAAAATTAAACAAATATTAACAGACAGTAAATAAATAAATAAAGTTACATACAAAAAAATAAAAACGGAAAAAAACGAGACGAGAAATAAACGGCAAAAAATACGTTTTTGGAAAATAATAAAAAACGAAAAAAACGTTTTTTACAACTATGGTTCTTAAGATAGATGCATTTTTATCATTTCTTAAGATACATGCAGTCATGCCTTTGTGTTACCCTACTTTCTGTCTGTCTGTCTGTCTGTCTGTCTGTCTGTCTGTCTGTCTGTCTGTCTGTCTGTCTGTCTGTCTGTCTGTCTGTCTGTCTGTCAGTTCTTAAGATAGATGCATAAATTTTTATCATTCTTAAGATACATGCACTTATGCTACCCTACTTTCTGTATGTCTGTGTGTCTGTCTATGTACACCACGGCACTTCGCATATACACACATGCACACGCACACACGGCCATACATCCATGCATATATATATACATACAAATGTCTTTTGTTTAGATTTTGGGTTCAGCAACATCTGTAAGCCTGGGGATTTCCTACGTACGCACTGTGGAAGTCCACCCTACGCAGCCCCAGAACTCTTTGAAGGCAAGGAATACGACGGACAGAAAGTCGACATCTGGGTCAGTTGCCAAGTGTTCTCTTCACTTACTATGCATGCCTTTTGCCAGTCAGTAAATATTGGACAGGCTTACCCACCATAGTATGACCCAAGGTCTCCCTGACACGTTGTGTTTCGACTGGGCTTCTACAACAGATCGAGATTTTTGCTGCGGTTTCATTTGGTGATGCCAGCGATTGATTCCACTTGTGTTGTGATGAAGTTCATTTCAGTTGTGCATATATATATATATATATATATATATATATATATATATATATATATATATATCTATATACATATATATGGGGTGGCAGGATTAGATGTAGTGGCACGAGTGTGGACTGCAAGCTAACCACTCAAATTATCGAGGGCAGGTTTGATATTTCTGCTCAACCTGTGCTCCAGAGCCAACTAAGCTATAATGAGTACACTGACCATACATGTTGATGGGAAGATCAGACAGCAAGGGAGAGGACTGGCCATCTGCCTCATTATATATGCCAAGGGTAAGAAAAAATTAAGTCACTAACACTTCATACCCATGGCAGCCTCTCAGGCTAGTTTAACGGACTTCTCTTCTCTTCTTCTTCAGTTGTGTGTTACACACTCATACTATACATTTTATTTTTGCACTGTTGCTTCTGCCAAAAATTATCCAGAAAACGTCCCATCCTGTCTCAGCGGGTCAATGTGACCCTTTTGGATTGACCTTTTGACCCTTGCATCATTTACTGCAAGTCTTGACTTTGTACTGACTGCTGTTATTCTGATATTATGGTGTTGATGCTCTGTCAATAAATGACGTGACAGTTTAATGACGAGCTGCATGTTTTTCCCAGTCGCTTTTAGTACACTCTCATCGTTAAAGTGTTAATAAAAGGGTCAGATTAGTCAGGCTTTCAATATTCAAGTGCTTTCGCTTACCCGAGGAACTGCTTATTACACTACTTTAGGTATATTATGGTCCATTAAAGTTTCTGTATAAATATTTTTCATGCATAGTCTCCAATGTGTTTTGGTAAAAAAACAAAGTCAAGTACGTGTATGGGGAAGTTTTTGACAGCATGATGTACACTGGGTTGCAACTGTGTCCCTCATCGGCTGAATTTTCCAACCTATGTTGCAAATCTAGTCATCACGATTTATTCCATTTCTGTTTTTAAGTGATTTCAGACCGTTTTGTCTAACTGGTTCATCATCTAAACCTTAATATTTGTGAGTCATGTTGGTTCAGGACTTAAGGTGATGATAAAGCGTGACAGAAGTGCTTACAGCAGTTTTGTTTTTGTCTTGTATTCATTCATTCGTGATTTATATAGCTCCCTTACAGAATACCTACTCAGAGGCACTCTGCCCAGCCTTGGCAGTTTCAAATGTTTGTGGGAGGTGCTTGCAGCAGCATTCCTGGTTAAAAGGATATACTGATTCTAACTTGTAATGCTAATATTAATAATGTTAATAAAAATTAATGTTAATTTTTATGTTACACTGTAATGTGTCACTGATTGCTGAAAGCGTTCTTTGTCTTGCAGAGTCTCGGCGTTGTTCTCTACGTCATGGTCTGTGGTACGTTGCCGTTTGACGGAAACAATCTGCAGAGTCTTCGCAAGAGAATTGTTGCCGGAAAGTTCCGTGTGCCTTTCTTCATGTCATCAGGTCGGTCATCAGTCGATATTCATTCGTTATTTATTCATTTCAGTTCGATCCGCTAGAAGTTGTCGTCGCTGAATTATTTGTGACCTCTGTTGAGAAGAGAAAGAAGCAAAGAGGAAATAAGAATGAAAAGGAACTGTGAAGTCTGTCTCTCTCTGTCTCAACTGATCTTCTCGATGTTGACCTGATTACGACTTGGCTTTGGTGTACCATCGGTTGATGCCTTGTTTATTCGACACCGACTCTTTAGAAGTTACTAATTAACAATCTATATTATAATACAAAAAAATGTTGTGAAGTCAACTTTTGTTATTGTATAGACTCATTTCATTTCAGTAGGTGGCGCTGCTAAACTCCTATGCGTTATGAAGGTCATAATAAACTGGACTCATTACATTTCAGTAGGTGGTGCTGCTGTCGCACTATATGCAGTAAGAGTTAGCTGTTAAGTACAGTCCAACATGTGGCCCACGGGATGATTTTTTAAATTCTTTTCAACCGTCTTGGGATGGGCAAACATCTAGTATAGTAATAATCAGTGCTTTTTTTCTAGAGAAAAAGGTTCCGGAACTAAAAAAATTCTATAGGGGTATATTTTATGCAAATATTATTTCTATTTTACATTCATCAATATAAACACTGAAAGCACTTAAATTAAATGAAAGTAATTTTAAATAATTTTTTATTAAAAATTTTAATTAACTAAATTATTTTTAATAGTTGAAAAAAAGGTCCCGGAACGCCGGTCCGGACCGCTCCGGCTGAAGAAAAGCACTGGTAATAATGATTCTGCAGAATGAGTGAATGAATGAGTTTAACTCTTTGTAACGGAGTTGATTGCCTTTCATTCCACAGAATGTGAGGATCTCATTCGTCGGCTGCTGTGCACGGATCCTGCCAAACGGTTTGGCATTCAGTCAGTTATCGATCACAAGTGGATGAATCCCGACGGAGTTGACAAGCAGTTTAGAGAGCTGATGAACCGGTCGGTGGCCTCTGAGGACAATACTGAGGACAACGTATCATTGAGCCAGGCCATCCTGCTTCACATGGAAGGCCTTGGCCTCAAGCGAGAGGATGTGATAGAGGTTAAGATCGTAACAATATCTTGTGTCATCTTATTTGAGCACGAAGTGCATTTGGCTTTGTCAGATGCAAGTAATAGCCACTTCCTAATTTTGTCTGATAGAAGTAGTAGCCACTTCCTAATTTTTGTCTGATAGAAGTAATAGCCACTTCCTAATTTTTGTCTGATAGAAGTAGTAGCCACTTCCTAATTTTTGTCTGATAGAAGTAGCAGCCACTTCCTAATTTTTGTCTGATAGAAGTAATAGCCACTTCCTAATTTTTGTCTGATAGAAGTAGCAGCCACTTCCTAATTTTTGTGTGATAGAAGTAGTAGCCACTTCCTAATTTTTGTCTGATAGAAGTAGCAGCCACTTCCATACTTTTGTCAGATGCAAGTAGTAGCTACTTCCGTACTTTTGTCAGATGCAAATAGTAGCCTCTTCCGTACTTTTGTTTCCTCGGGATGCTCATGCTGGGAGCATCTCTGAATAGTTGCTACTGCTAGAGGCGCTTTGTAAGTATCCAAATACAATACAATACGTGACATCACAGTTGATATTTTAAGACTTGATTGCCGGTAAACTGATTGGCAAGAAATGCTTAATACGCTGACCAGTTTACTGATTAATATGCTGATGGGTTTACTGCTTTGCATGCACAGAGTGTAGATGTCTGTTCTTGTAGAGTGTTAAGAGTAATAAATTCGACAACCGTAGCGCCATCTATCATCTGCTGATGGACAAGTGTCAACGTCAGAAGTTGACAAAACAGTCTGCCTCATTTGTGCCAAATTCTCATCTCGATACGACATCTGCTAACGAAAAAGGTTTGCATCACTACCTGAGATTATCATCATTCATGTATAAATGTATCAGTATATAAATTAAATTTTGTGCACTGTTGAAATAAATGCTAAATATTTTTATTAAATATTTGGTATTTGTTGTGGTTTATGGTAGTTTTAGCAATTTTTAAATTAAGACTTTCGCATCTGATTAGGTTGTACTGTGAGAGGCGCTTTATAAGTCCATAAATACAATATAATAGAATAGAACTTTAACAATGAGAGTGCACTAAAAGCGACTGGGTAACCAATGAAGCTTGTGGTTAAAGTGTTAAAGATGACAACCTTTGCTGACATTTGTAATGATTTTATGACTTGGTTCTAGAAATCTTGTAGTTGAAGGGATCCAAAGATAACATATTGACAGATAGAGGCAGTTAGATATTAAACAGGTTAATCAGTTCAGCACCTTTATATACATAAAAGTCGCTGCCCTTGACTCTTGTGTAAAAAACCGCGACTTATAGTCCAGAAAATATGGTTAATGCATCAACACTACTCTGTGACTACACTTCCTGCGTAGGTTGGAAGGTGACGGTGGAAAGTGTTCTGGAACTTTCTTGCTTAGTTCCACATCTTTTCATTGGGGGTCTCCAGATAGTCGTCAATCTGCTTTCAGTGGAAAATTTGTAGATTGAATTATGGTTAACATAGAACAGTGCTCAGCTATGAGAAAATTCTGTGCCATTTGCCTTCAGTCAAAGGGAAGATGAAACAATGAAATCCTATGTGATTTATTTTGTAGCAGTCGATGCAAATCACAAGCGATTGTCTGTGGTGAGTAACTGTGTATAACTGATACTTGTCTCATGTGTACCAGCGTTTACACTTAAATCCTTTAGAGTGTAGTCCTTTAGAGGCACAGTAAATATCATGTTGTGTTTTACTTAAGAGCCACAGTAAATATCATGTTGTAGTGAACATTGCTGTACCTTTTTTGTACAGAATATGCTGTAGTCATGTTAAAGTGTTTACTCGAAGGGTTTAGCATGAGGAATCACATGTAGTCTTCTTTCTGTACAGTGAAGTTGTTGTACAGTGTTGAATTGTGTGGCCAAATATTTCTATAACTGTTTACGCGCTACAGTGATGATTATGAGCAATGTAACTGCTATGTAGATGCTACTGGAGCTATATAAATTATGTTTTGATGAATATGGATTATATAAATGCTGTATTGATATTGGGCTATGTAAGTGTTATGAAGACATAATATGGGCTAATATATGCTACTGTAATGACTAGGGTCCTATATTGAAGTCCTTTAATGAGAACTACCCAGGTAATGGTTTTATAGATACTTTAATATGGCTCCTATTAATTTGTTTTTGGGGCTATTTATTTACTTTAATGAGGATAATGGGCTACATAAATATGTACCATTAAAAATGTTTTTCATAATAATGATGATTAATGAAGAGTAGAGGCTATATAATAATGACAAAGCTGCATAAACACTTTGATGAGGAGTAGGGGTTATTTTAGCAAAATGGAGGGCTATGCAGATGTGGAGATGACGAGTAGAACTACAATATGCTGTTACCTGGCAGTCTGTTATTGCAGCACTCGTGTATAAGCTGGTTTAAACTATGTAAACGCTATATTGATCCACTAGAGCTATATAAATTCTGTCGTGTTGAATGTGGACTATATAAATGCTCTATTGCAATAAGAGACCTACTCGTCATCTCTGCATTTGCATAGCCCTCCCTTTTGCTAAAATAACCCCTACTCCTCATCAAGATATTTATACAGCTTTGTCATTATTATATAGCCCCTACTGCTCATTAATCATCATTATTATGAAAAACATTTTTAATGACACACATTTATATAGCCCATTGTCCTCATTAATCATCATCACTTGGCTTTAAATTTTTGAAAGTTAGAAATTTGGAGATTACAATTTTTACGCTCCGATGTTTTCATTGCTTCTTGATGAAACAGGATCGCGTCCTTCAGAGCGATGAATCAGAGGCAGAGGAGCCATCACCTGAAGCAATGGCACACTACCTGTCGCTGAGACGACACACAATTGGTCCAGGTGAAACCAATCAACTGCAGCAACAGCCGAGGAAACGCAGGACTGCCTACATCCATCCGCCCAATGCAAACGGCGTACTCGATGGGCTTTCCAAATTGTCAGGTAAGAAGAGCAACTAATGCAGCCTGTCATGGCACCCAGGAGTGCAGTGTACTTGTCCTATGGGTGTCGTGGCTGTATAATTATATTTTTGCAGCTTTTTCTGTCAAAAAATTTGTAAAGTGATCAGGACAGATGGACGCCTTGCAGGCTGCCATACAGTCAAATTCGACTCCTGTTAAACTTGTTATCATCCATAACTACTATATCATGTAATTTTATTGTTTACTTGTCAGTTAGAATTAATAAAAAATTATTATTATTATTACTAATATTATTATTATTATTGGCAGATGACCAGCGTAAGCATTCCCCAGAGCCAATGCCACGACAACCTAACCATGCATTCCTCCAGCAACTGCAACAGCAGGAGGCTATTGCCGAAAAACTGCGTCAGGTGAGGTCTACAGATTCGTGGGACAAAACCGGTGTAAACTGGTTGACCGGTTTGGGTTTTCAGTTGGTTTGAATCTGGATCGGTTGTTAAGTTATCGAGTGAATGAATATGTTGACTTTTTATTTGTGTTCTGTGTAAATAAATGTTGAACTGAAATGTGGTTTGCACAGTGGTTAGACATGCTGGACTGTTATCCCAGAGTTTGGGGTTCAGTAGTTCAACTGTTCTGTCTGTTCCACTAATGAGTGGGTGAGTTTTAAGTTTAGAGGCAAAAGACAGCAAGGAAACACTAGAACGGGATAGCGAGAATTCCACAGCCTTAAACCAGCTACCAAATACACCTAGAAGCCCATTAGAGTTCTGGTGTGAGGCGCTGCTCCTTGTGGCTGAATCTGTGTTGATGGTCCACCATGCTTACCGCTAGATTGATTGTGCCCTCGGAACAGAAAACGGGACAGTCAGATGGCTGCTCTCTTTGTGAGATAGCAATCAATCAATCAGAATTTATATAGATCCCCTTTAAGATTCCTATGTAGAGGCGCTTCCGACCCCAGCCAAGCAGAAGAAAGTAGTCTTAAGGTTTTAAGCAGCAAATGGAACTGTGAGCAGGTAATGTTGGGGGGGTGTATTGCCAAAGGGAGCTCGTTCAATGTTGTTGAACCAACAACAGAAAAGGATCTGTGCTGCATTGTTGCAGTGCAGTCAAATAGGAAATGGGTGTATTTAGAAATTGAGGAAATGTGCTGCAATTAGGTTGATGATATGATGATGATGATATATTCATTTATTATGTCTCAAGCAGGAAGACACACTCCTTCGCAACTTACCTCACACAAAAGCTACTATAAATTGAAAAGAGAATAATGTTAGAATTATAGTAAGATTTGGGGTCAATGTGGAGGCTTGAGAATACGCTTGTATAGAACTCTGGGTATAAACCTCTTAGAGTCTTTTGGCGGAAGTCCGAAGTTGTGTGCACGAGGGCGGAGAGTATTAAGCAGAACGGAGTGAATTTCAATCGGAAGATTGTTCGAGACTGAATCACTCGTAGCACAAACAAAACGCAACAAAGGAACCAGATTTAACCGAATCAGAAGACCAGTGAGTTGTTTATCATCGAGAAAAGTAGCTGCTGTCAGTTTGTAATAGACCAACCGGATTAAACCGATTTCAGAAACTGGATGCAAGAATAAATTTAGCCGTTTTCTGCCTTCGATTGTAACAAGCCAGATGTAGTGTGACGCAAGTCATGTACTGGTAGTAGGTGGATGTTATGAAATCATTAGTCACATAATGGTTGTTGATGTCATGAAGTCATTAATCACGTAATGTTTGTCGATGTTATGATGAAGTCATGTCAGAAGACTTGTAAATCAATCTTCTTAACCAGACACCTTAACAGATTTATGTCCTGTTACCTCGTCTAGAATGTCTAACTGACGTCCTAGATAAGGCCGGGAAAGATTTGTTACAAAGGTTTTGTGGCTAATGTCGGATATCGAGTGAGATCACTTGTCAACTGCAATCCGTAGTGAATATTATTTCTGCATATTTGAGCTCGTAGTTCAATATGAAAGAACTTAGTTGTCTTCTGAACACAGTCACCATCTTGAGAATAAACCTGGCTAGAATCAGCCATGTTCAAGTGTATAATATGTCAAAGTCATTAGATTGTATAGAAGTCATTAGGTCATATAGATTGGCTTTAAATACTAGTCTTTATTCAGTGTCTTTGAAGACTTGCTTATTGATAATTACCATAGCTAAGTAAGCAAGTAAATATATCCCTTTTTTGTCTAACCGTATTTTGGCTTGCATGGTACTGTGGCTTTATATTCCTGAATCTACCATTCTGATTACAAAAGATTTGCAGGCCACATTGTCAGCGGTAGGAATAGTTCAGTTGTGGACCCAAGCCATAGTGATATTGACTTAAGTAAGTAAGTAAGGAACTATCGACTTTAATTCACAGTTGCGGACCACATTCTGAGTTACAAACGACATTATACATCAACGTGTATATTCAAAGACAAGAATAATCAGAATATGGCAAACGAATAAGAAAGGTTCTTCACATTCAATCATCTGCCTCCGGGAGAACTCTATCATGCGCCCTTGGTTGAAGGGAGCGCTCCGACTGTTTTTTTTGGGGGCAAGTAATGGAACACCACATGCTAAGGGTTGTGCAAAATTGAAGCAAAAAAGGCCTTGTCTACCCTTGAGCAAACTTGATTAAAACTTGGTATGCCATCAGTTGATGTGTTGTGCTTTAGACATCGGCACAATAGAAGTTATAAATTACCGTTAATTACAGTTAATTGATGTATTGTAGTCGGATGGTGGAGGAGATGGGCTGGGAGCTCAGAAAGCAAAGCACGAGTCAAATGCTGTTGGCGAAGACTATGAACGTACAGACTGCGACAAACCAATACGGTATTGATATACCATGCCATTTATTAGAAGTCTTTTCTGCTTTGATTTTTCTGCTTTAATGTTACTTCTTTTTATCTGTATCTAGTAATTCTGTCTTGGCCTGTAATTGAGTACATGAAGACCCAGTTACCTGCCCCAAGGTTGGCACATGGGCAGTGAATTATATAATCAGAAACTCGGCCAAAGAAGCATGTTGATTTTGTTAGACCAGAGAACTGTTTTAGTTATAGGCGCATTGCTTAGTAATGCCAGCAGACTTGTCTGTGGCCTGCAAAGCTGTGTGGTGGGAGGTATTGGGTGAGGGTCATGAGTTGTAAATCTGTCAAGCATACCAGAATAACAAACTGGGTCCTGTTTCATCAGGAAGCAAATCAATATCAAATAATGCACTTTATTTATTCCAGCCGCTACTTGTCATATCAGTGCTCTTCTTCTTTCTTTAATGATTGCTTTATTCATGCTTTCATTCACCAAATATTGAATTTGATTGACAGGTATCAGCGACTGCGTTCCACGGGTAAACATCGGCCGCCAGCCCCTACGGTGCTTCCAGTGGAGGAACTCTCCGAAGAGGATGAAACTCTGAATCTGGAAACTGTAGCGGAATTTAGCTCTCCACATTCGTCAACTCATCGAAGGCCAAGTAAGTCTTGATGTTTACCTCTCCTCTGGTGCATGTATTTTTAATTACTTACAGAGCACAGAATGACCTTATCCTTGACTATATCTCAGACTGTAAGCTGAAATTCAGTGTGTGACTCTCTGAACCTGATTCACGGAAAGATTGTGTCCATGAGTTTATATTTTTTGACCATTGTTGACCATATTTGCATATTTTACCATATTTGCATATTTTACCATATTTGCATATTTTACCATATTTGCATATTTTACCATTTTTACTTAGTTGACCATATTTGCGCAGAACTGCAACACACAACTGAAGTGGCTTGTCATTAAAGCGTTGAAATGCGCTATAGATATTAACGGTCATGATACATGAACGTACATGCTTCAGTTGTTAGTCCCTCGGTTTTGAATGGGCTCTCTTGGCGCTGCTTTTGCTCCACAGGGTCCACTCTGATGCATTCTATTCTGACCTCTAAACTGTCCTTGTTAGCCGTGCTGGGGTCGAGAGCACTTCTGAGTAGTAGCCTTGAAGGGGTGCTATTTAAATCTCTGTTATGAAAGAATGAATGAAAGCATTGTGTCTGCTTATTTTGATGTTGGTTTTGCATTCTTTTAAAGATCATCCATATTCAATGCCTGAGAAGTGTCGAGCCATGCGTCGGTGCAGTGAGGACTTGGCGTCCGTCGGAAAGTACAAGTCACACCTTGAGAAGATCTACAATCAAACGCTACAAGACGAGGTATCTGTACAAACCGCGGAACAACCATTTTTGACTTAATCAATCAATCAGTCAATATAAAGAGGAGTTTTGGAGAGGAGGGAGTTTGGGGTACATGTAATAGTAACACTGGTGCTATATAAACCCCCTAAACCCCTCCTAAGGAGTGGGTTTATGGAGGGGCTTAGGGTAATGGTAACACTCTTGAAGGGTGCTATACAAGTCCTCCCTAAATTTTGCGTTTCATCTCTTCACATAACAAAGCCTTACAACAATCGTTCTCCTCTGTAAACCCCCCTCGCAAAGGAGGTGTATAGGAAGGATTTACATAGCGCCCCTTCAAGGTTGCTACTCGGGAGCGCTCCCAACCCAACGTTGGTGAAAGAGGACAGTTTTAAGATTACACTAGAACATGTCAGAAGGGGACCCTGGGCATTCATGCCAAAGACACGTTAGGTAGAGTAACGTTGGTTCTTATTTATCAAATGCCTCTGTGAAAAATGTTTCATGAACCAAGTTACGTCTTTAAACTCTTGCGTCTGATTCAGTGATTCCTGCAATGCCCACTAATCAGGGAAATGAGAAAATTTCATCTTGAGATTTGACATCCATAGGGATGCAATTCCTTAATGTTGACACTACTCCAAAAATGTGGCAGAAGCGCAATTCATTATATGGACACGTTCTTGATTTGCTTTCAGGCGGATTCCAGCATTTCTAACCTCGACGACTTGGGTCCTCTACATCCTCATCAACTCCAGCGCCAGGCCGGGGTTCATAACCTCGAGAAGCTGACACAAAGACAGCAACTGAATTGCGCCCAGGACAGGCAACCCCTGCAGGTTGGTTAGATGTCATCGATATCATAATTGTCATTGTAATTGTAATCGTAATTGTAATTGTAATATAATTGCGACAATTTCTATAGCATTGTTGGTAGCAAGCTACTTCTAGGATGCTTTACTGTCTACTGTCTATCAGACTGTGAAGTCTGTTTTATGCCATCTTAGTTTCATCTGCTGGTTCTCTAGTCTTTTGTAGAGTTAGTTGACTGTTGTTTCTTTTCGGAATTTGGCCGCCTGAGCTTTTGCTGTGAGAAATTGACCTCACAGAGTTACGTAAACATGTTTGACATTGAGTGTGTGTGATATTTGACGTGAGCATGAGTTATTTTACTATGAGCATATTTGAACTTGAGTATATTTTACCGTGAGCATGTTTGACCTTGAGCATATATTACATGAGCATGTTTGACCTAGAGCATATTTTACCGTGGGCATGTGTGACCTTGAGCATATTCTACCATGAGCATGTTTGACCTTGATTTTACCATGAACATTCTTTTATTTTGAGCATGTCCGGCTTCACTGCAGGCTTTTGACGTTGAGCATGTTTGAATTTCAACTAAATGTTTTCGGTCTTGAATATTGTCTTTAACCTCGAGCATGTTGGACTTTCATTCAGTTTGACCTTGATCCTGTTTAACATTAAGCTTACATATGACATTGAGCACGTTTGAACATTTTATTTACATTATATCAAATTTATTACTTGAAGAAATACTTTTGAATTTTAAGCATGTACCAATGATGTTCTTTGATATTCTGAAGGCCTAGTTTTATTGGCTTTGTGTTGATGACCTTCATTATTTTGGTGACCTCTGATGGCCTTTAGTATATTTATTATTACTAGTGCACAGTCAGTTGCAGTGTGTGGCTTGGTGGCTGGTGTCTTGCTTTTGTAATGTTAAGAGAGAATATACATTTGAATCTCCCTTTAGATTGAGCCCCCCAATAGCAGGGCATAGGTATTATGATAATTAGGTTTTCATCATAAAAATTATCTTCATTACTTTAGCAGTTATTCTGCAATATTTAGTTTGAATAAATTAATATTGGCTCATTTTCTGGGCAAATGAATCTGCAAAAATTAGCCCACGATTAGCATACGGCCCCTGAGCTGCCCTTAAAATCTTAGGGTGGCCCTTGGTTAAAAGAAGTTACCCATGCCTGCTCTAAGGCTTACCCTACTGGTACTTGACTGTGAGGCGCCCTAGTAATGGCATGGCTGTGTTACGGCGCCATATAAATTGTCATCATTATTATTATTGCTATGGTTTTCAGACATCAGGAAAAATTTCCTGGAGTGGCCCGAAAAGGCATCGGACTCGTATGACGAGCGGTTTTGATCCTCTGGTGGAGGAAGCGGAGGAGTTGTCCTTGTCGGATTCGCTTCCGGAAAAATCCAAATGTTCTTTCTGTCTTTTGTCCTGCGCCTGCCCGATACATTCCCCTAGAGCAGGCAGGGATGACAGAGATGGCTCCTCAACTGACCTCTGAGGCTCTGAGCTGGTTGATTTCTCTGGTCAGGTGGGAGTTCAGATGACCCACCCAAACCCTGTTGTTAAGTTGCTTCCATTGTGCTTTTGTGTCATCGTTTGAGGTGTTTTGCTAGAGAGGTCATATCCTTTTAACTGGATGACTGGAGTGACTTTGGTCATTCTCATTTGGCTGTCTTTGTCATTTGGATTATTTGGATATCGTATCGTATAGTTCGCTAAGTGACATATCTTCGGTCATTTGCAAAGACAACTCATTGGTTGTTTTTGGCTGTGGTCATTCCTTGGTCATTCCTTGAAGTGTTTGGTCATTCCTTTAGGTGATTGGTCATTCCTTTAAGTGTTTGGTCATTCCGTAAGTGTTGTCACTGTCACTTGGATATTTTTGTTTGACTGGTTTTAAGTGTGCTTAAGAGAATATCCAATGTTTAGAGAGCCTTCAGAAACTTTTGATATTTGTTTGTTTCATTTAAATATCTTAGAAGTTTTCATTATTTGATCCTGTTTGATTTTTTTCGTTGGGTTCTTGCCCTTCCCATTATGGTTTTGCCTGCTTCTGGTCCTTTATTTGCATTACCCACAGTGTTCATCTATTCCTTTGTAGCCTTATAACTGGAATGTTAAATCACAATCCCAGCCTACATGTAAGGCACTGTTAGCATCCCTTCTATATCCTCTCCTTGCTTAGGTTTTGCTTTTTATGTGTCTCTGAAATGTAGCTTTCAAGGTCGAGATTTGGATTCGGTGAATATATATGCACTTAGAATTGGCTGGGTAACTTGTGAAATTGGCTGGTTAACATGTGAAATTGGCTGGGTAACATGTGAAACTGGCTGGGTAACATGTGAAACTGGCTGGGTAACATGTTAAACTGGCTGGGAATATATGCATGTTATAACTGGCTGGGTAACATGTGAAACTGGCTGGGTAACATGTGAAATTTGCTGGGTAACATGTGAAATTGGTTATGCTATAAAGAATGATGCCACAAACATGTACAATAGTTCCTTTCTGAAAGGAAAACCTACTGGTTTGAATTTGTTTTAAATGCTCAGTGAATCCATAACTCTGCCGTTTCACTTTCCAGTTAGTTTAAGCTGAAAGAAATTGTATTCCAAAGTCAGAGATCAAATTCATTCTAGGTTTTAATGTGTTTCAGAATATTTTCATATAAATGTTTGATCAGTTATTTGAGCCATGCACTTCATAGCATACCAGTGTACCGTTAGATTAAATGCTTTCGGCTTCTTCTCATTCCTGAACCCTTGTATTATGTATTCTCCAATGCTTGTGCTTTCTGGATTTTTCACCAAGAGTCTTTTTATTTTTCATTATATACGGTCAGTGTTTCTGTTTTGTAATTATAATTGTTAAATAGCTCAGTGTCAAAATTTTACACCCTTTCCTTGGCCATTGGTTGTGTTACAGAGCTAGATGAATTCTTTTATTAGTAGTTTTTGACCAAGGTTCCTAAAAATTATTATTATTACGATTATTATTATTACTATTATTACTATTGTTATTAACAGTCTACTTGGTAATTTAATAAATGTTAAACTGACTTAGTGTTTGGACATAATCTAATGAAAGCTTATAATTTTTTTTGAGTAATGCACTAGGCTTCAGTCGATGATATTTCAAAATTTACGTCTTGAAATGATTTGACCAGTATAAGACACATAACTTTGAATAGTACCGGAGAAAGTAAGATTCATCACTAACTCTTGGTACAGCTCAGAGATTGGTCTATCTGTGCTATCATCAAAGTTTCTTGTGGTGTTTTCTTTTAATAAATGGTGTTAATTTTTTATTCTGCTTTAGGTTCCATACTTCTTGAACAATGGTCTGACCCCCGTCTTCATTCCGCTGCTGTTCGACCCCGTCACGCAGAGACTTCATCAGCCATACCTCAGGAGCGCCACTGAGCCACTCTCCAATCTCTACCAGAACCTTCAGCAGCTTCAACTCCAGCAGATGGTACCAGCCGTTCCGACCCCGGCGCCCTACGTGTCCCTTGCCCCCGGCATCGTCTCTGGCCACCCTGCCTCGTGTTATGCGCAGGCCGGCGGATTTTCGCAACCGTCGCACCAGAACGGGGGCTGGGCAAAGCACCGAAGGTTAAGTTCCCCCGGCGGATTTGTCAACGTCAACCGCGACGATGTCATGACCGGCGTCGGTGCGGGACAAGACTGCGACTGGTCGGCCGTCAACAGTGCAAAGGTCAAGATGATGTCGCTAGGACTGGACGACACGTGTCACGATGCGTCGCGAAAGACGTCGTCGACGTCCGGCTTCAGCGAGATGACGGAGAGCATGGCCGGTCGTAGGCCTTCGATGGTGTCGGAAGAGGGGAGGGTGGGGCTGTGTGGGAGCACTGGGGGGAGAGACATGAGCGAAGAGTTGGGTAGGGCCGAGCAACTCCGGGTAGATCTGGGATTCAGTGAGGAGATGGAGATGGATGATGACAGCGATTCGTCGCCACATTTCCAGTTTAACCCTCGAAATGGAGATGCCGGTCCGCATTTCCAGTTTAACCCTCGCTTCTCTGACACTGTCACGCCCTTCCAGTTTAACCCCGCAATTTACGGACTCGCTGCGCCGTCTTCTACTTACTATGCTGAGCAAAGGACTGTGCCTATCAATGCCTGCTTGTTTGACGCTCGAAGCGGGTTCTGAGGGTTAAAGAATTTGAGTGACGCGAGATAAATGAAAGAAAACGTTCAACGACAACTGCTCTGTGTATGGGAACTTTCAGAATAACAGTCTGCGAAATCTGCTGAAACACCTCAACTGTTTGGATATAAACAGACTGGAATCAAATCTGATCTAATGATTTATTTAGTTCCTTTGTCCAAGGCGTCAGTTGTTGGTCACTTTGAGTGAAATTCCTATAATATATCATGATCCATTGGACCAGCCAGGTCGAAATCCAATGATAAATCAGAGAAACAAGAAATTTGTCATGATAAGTTAATACTGAAAGGGCAAATCATGTAGTAGGTAATGTCATATACAACCCCTTGGTGCCTAGCGCTGTGGTGCGGATGCAATGGGATTGAAACAAATTTGGGGAAGGTTCAACATCCATATGTACCAGTAGAGAGAAGTTGTGACACTACCTTGACAGGTTCAGACTTCTTGTGATTGAAGATAAAATTTGTCTTGTGCCTTTACATCTATGTCTTTGAGCCACTGGATGCACCCTCCACAATGGAGTGAGTCCCTGTCTTTGGTTTTTATTTCATCCGAAGCTTTGTGAACTTAATTTTCACTCAGTTCGTAAGCTAAGACTTTTACCGAATCTTGAGATTTGAAGGGTACTACGCTTTCTGAACGTGTTATTTAAATTTGATGCACTTGGTGGTACTGTCTGCTGTGGAACTTGTTAAATTTGATGCTGTTATTGTAGCACTATGCATTGCTTATTAACATTCCCGCTGTGATATCATTTTGTATGGACTGTGTTAGGACTTCCCAATTTATCTGTAAATAGGTACAGCATGTTTTACACGTTGGTCTTCTCTGCATCTCATTTCGTTTATCTGTACCGTTATTATTCTCTGTACGAATCGAATACGTTACTGTTTCTGCTCTTTCAGTTTTAGACACGGGGATGTTGATTTTCGAAGGTGGCTTTTTTACTACTAAAAAAGCTGCATGCAGCGATGAGAGAGGTACTTAAAACGTGCTACATGTCTATACTCTGTAACGTAACTTTCCATACCTGCCAAGATACATCACACGTATATGCTTTTGAGAGGTCTGTAAAGGACAGTGTTACATGCAACAGTCTAATGGGTAGCATGCTGAACTGTCAGTCAAGAGTTTGGGGTTCAAATGCTCAGCAGAAGTTGCTAGATTTGATTGTTTGATTGTCAGAACCCTTTTGTGACAATTGTTAAGAATAAGTTATAGTATATAGTTCAATTATTATTGTTATTTTACCCAAGGTAGAAAGTGATTCCTCCGGATTTTAGGAAAGTTACGTACTTGGAGCTGTAGTTATTCCTTTTGTAGTCGTCCAAGAGTTAAGGTCAGGTCAAGTTAACTCTTCACATTTATCTGGAAAAAGCTCCACAAATACAACAGCCAGTGTTATGAAAAGTAATAAAAGCCTTACTTGTTGACTGGAAGAACCATTATCTGATTTGTGTTAAAATCTTGTCTTTAAATTTCAAGGCATGTTCCAATTGTTCTTTCTGCTGTTCAGATGAAATCATTTATAACTATAAAGTGGCTCTTCATTTGGTGTTTTTGTTAATAATGCATGACATGGTCATTTCTTGTTTTATGGTGTTGGTCTGACATTCAATTGCCACATCGCGTGGTCTGAAGGTCTTTGTAGTCGGCTTGTCCTAATCCATATGCAAAATCGTCCAAAATTGGGTTTTGTTGTTTTGTACTGCGAGTAGGTGTTTTCCTGTCTTTGTGACAAGCAATCAATGCTTTAAAGCTGCTCTTCCATTTGCTGATACATGATACATGCTGATGCATGTACGTTATGTAGTAGTAGTAGTTTCAGTTTAACGACACTGTATGGTAATAGACCAATAGCGTCTCCCTTTTCGTTTCTCCAGGCTTGGGACTGGCACTGTCAGAATGCGAACAGTGGGGGAGTTATGTATGTTATGCATGTATCTGGATTTTTATAAAGTGCAGTTTTAGGAATCCCTCATGTGGTTGCTCACTTATGAGCAGGTAGGCTTGGAAAAGTTTATAAGTGAACGATTGGTGCCTTTAAGTAACTTCTCAAACCTTATACAGTAAAACTTGCCACTTGATTTGTGTTCCATTGTATCCAATTTGTGAGATCTGTTTGACAAAAGTTATGTAGGGGCGCACTAGCCGATTGTTTAGGGATCTCGGCCTGTAACGCAGAGAGTATGGGGACCGTTGAACATCCTTCCAGAGGCAGTTGTTGCTGGGTAGGGATGTTGAGGAAGTTGTTTACTCAGTTGGTCAGTGCCTTCTATGCTCTTGTATTTAATAATGTAGTTTCAGTTTATCGACACTGTGTGATAACAAAGATCATTAGCGTTGCCCTCCTCCTTTATCCAGGCTTTGGACTGGCACTGCCAGAGTACGAGTGTGTGGCCGTGCATAAACCTATAAACCGAGGAAGGAGAGCAGTATCATGTACAGTAACTGTAATGTATTTGTCACTTTCATCTGTGCTAAGTGATATTATTTTTGCTCATGCATGACATCATCATATCGGAAGTGACGTCATCATGTATACTAACGCAAAAGCGATGACGTGTTTGGTTCTGCAGATACAGTAGTTCTGTTTCGTCAGTAATTTTAACCCGTCGTGTCTTGCCTACCGCACAAGGCAATAAATCTGAGGCGAAGATGTTGTGAAGGAGACGGACTTGCTTATAATTATACTATGCATCACGAATTGCCTTGAAAGATAGACAATGCCTTGTTTTATCAGTCTTTCGTTGTTTGTGCCTTCTCGGAGTCTGTTTTATGATCGTGTCGCTGCATGAGTGGATTATTTAATAAAATATGATGTTGCACCACTTACAGGGATTTAAGTTTTCATTTCTGTGATTTAAATTTTTCTAATTTAAATTTTTAGCATTTTTACTTAAGAAATTTTAAAGGTTCAGCCTGAGGTCAGTAAAGAGCATGATGGCTAATGAATCTAGTCTAATGATTTCTATAGTGCATTTATCATAATGTCAAAAACATCAGTCGATGGTTGCTTAGAGTTAAATCGCAATCAAAACTCTTAAGGTCAAGTCCAATAGAAGTCCGGCTACAGTGGGTAATGGACAGTAGTGTTTAGGGGCCATCCATTTAGTATGTAAATGAGCCACTGAACAGCCATCAGACAGTAAAGGACTGTGGGAGAGGTGTAACTTGTATGCCACATTACCTCGGACTGCTATTAACTGCTAAACATGTTAATATTATTAATCCTTTATTGTTTCTGCATGGATCAAATATAGTACGTTCTATAGGATTTGGATAGGATTCGGGGTGCGTCAAGCGAAGTACGCAGGTGGGGGTGTAAAAAAGTAAACGTGTGAACAAGGAGGGGAAGGGGTCAATTTTTCTGGATTCCTGCATACACGCTAACTGGATGGCCCTTAGCAAGAGATTTGGATTGCATCAAGTGGAAAAACCATTTTCCATGCAGATCCGCCATTGGTCATTGGCCTAACACTAAGTTTCGTGGTCACTGAAAGACTCCCATCTGCGTTTCTTTAGGATTTCAAAGTGAAAAATCTTAACAATTTTTAAAGACATGAACAAATAAGAAGGTAGTGCATATATTAATACTGCATGATCATAATACAGTATATGTCTTTGTAAATCACCTTTCTAAGGCATAACGTTAGCTCTCACATTGGAAGCACATACATGTACTTTTAAACGCTACAGTTTAGAAACGCCACAGTTTAGAAAACTTAAATGTCTTTGAAAAGACGATTGTCATCATAGATATGGCAAACAACACTGATAAAGCTTTCTTAAAAATTCTGACTTTCACAAAAGGCCAGTAAAACACCATCCATGAAACCATCAAAGGCAGAAATAAAAAACATACAAAGGCCTTATGTATAAAAGCTGCCATACAGCAATGAGAAAGGTACTTAAAACGTGCTACATGTATATACTCTGTAACTTTCCATACCTGCCAAGACACATCACACTTCGACGCTTTGAGAGGTCTGTAAAGGACAATGGGATGTGAAACAGTCTAGTTGTTAGCATCCTGGACTTTCAATTGAGATTTTGGGGTTAAAATGCCCACCAGGGCAGGCAGAACTTGCTAGATTTTAGTAGTAAGACCAGGCAGTGAGGGGCAGAGCTGGTCACCTGTCATTATGATACACTGAGGCTACGAAACTGAAGTCGCTTAACACTTCACACCCATGTATGCTTCTCATACCTAGCTCCTTACAGTCCATATATTTGCAGCGCTCCGATACATACATACGCACATCAACATACACGGTCAGAACCAACACTTTCCTACAAGATAGAACAGTTAATGGTATTTGATAAGTAGCTGCAGAACCAACACTTTCCTACAAGATAGAACAATTTACTTCCAAATCAAGTTCAGTTTCTTCCCAACACAATGATTATAATTTTTTGTTTCACTCTTTCTGTAAAGATCTTTGGTCCACGTTTGAATGCCGCAACATCACAGTAACTGCAACAGTCTGCAATTCTCAGCAAAACAGGATTGCTTTGCAGTGCTAACGTCCACCTGATCCAAATGTCTCGTCTTTCTGCACCCGATGCAAATGCCACCAACAGACATCCAAACCTCGAGCATTGCAGGACAAAACACGTTTGGACCTTAACATGAAGTACTCTCAGCTCACACAGAAGTATTTAAAATAACCTACTTAAGGAAACCGTTTCTCAGTCCGGAATGTATCTTTTAAATTCTGTTATGTTACTTTTTTTCTCCAACTTGTCACAGAAATTCTCACTCATATTAAAATAAAACGAATTAGAGAAGTAGAAAATGTTTGATCTTTGGAACAGCAGACCTCATTCTAGTATTTTGGAAAAAACATTCATCGTATTTTATATCTATTTACAAATGCTCCTATCATAAAAATCCTCAGTCATTAAGGCGTTCACTAGTAAACAATAAAGCTACATGATCTTAAAACGTGCTTAATTCTCTGCATGGTGTTGCGCGTTAAGCCGTTGGACTTGGAACTCAAACCCACACACATCACACTGTCTGAATTCTCAGCCACTGAAACTCACTGAAACTATTTACAGGTTTAGCTACATATCAAACCTAACAACACTTCAACAGCAGTTTATAAAAAGAAAATATCGAAGCTATCACATGCAAGGCAATGCAGCCAACAAGCATAGCCACTAAAACTATTACCTGCATAGTTCAGAGAAAAAAGTTCAAGTGAAGCTGCACCGATTTTGCAAGTGAAATTCAAAACTCGTTTCCACAAAATTGAGTTGAAGGCAAATTCCAAAGCCATTCTTAGTTTTCAAGATGCATAGTTTGCATCTGACAATCAACTCTCTCTACGCCTAACGACGACTTTTCCTTTCATTACCTGCATAAGACTAAACAGATGTTGGACAGTGTTCTGTGAAACAATTACTGCAACACTGCAATCACCAAAACTTTCAATTATCCAATGATGGAATGTTGGGTAGAGTAGCAGCTGTGAATGGACTTGGGCACCCCGGCCTTGTTTTACCAAACTTCTGACACCTCTACAGTCCCGACTTCCTAGCATCTCCATTTACTGGACTCCACTAGATGACCGATACATGATATACATGGATATGCATACGCTGTTGGTTGCTGCAGGATTGTTCAACGGGTGTATTACATGTTACATCAACCCGTATCACTAGCGTACAGTTTGTAACACTGTCACCGGTGTTAAACAGATGTTTACCCTGCATTGTCAACACATTCAATCAACCATCTTTGTCTTAACGAATGTCTGTTTTTTATCCTTAATACTAAATTTTGAAGTCGTGGTTTTAACATCCAGGCGACTATAGGCACTTGCCATGGCTATGCATCTATCCACAACGGATTCCAATGCTAGCTCTCCACCATCCTTAATTCTTCCACATCCACTTTGGGTTTCCACCATGGACATTCAAGCTGTCCATGGTCGTCTGTCTGGACGCAGACTTCTTCTTACCCTTTTTCTGGCGCCGAGGGGGCAACAGATCATCACTTTTCTGCTGGTTTAGAGATATCCTCGGCGCAATAACCTGCACTGGATGACTAAGATTTGATGACGAATTGTGCACAACGATAGCAGTATGGTTAAAAGCATAACTGGACGATTTCCGTAAACTTCCAGTCCTCACGTGTCTATCTGCACTGTCCGCCATTTCGTCGCCAACGGATGAATCCCGGTTGCTAGGCATTATGGGGGTGCTACACCTCCTTGTGGATGTGGAGTCATATCCAAGAAAGTTGTTGGCAATCTCTGCTATCGTTAGGAAGGTTTTAGTCTCCGGCTGAAGACTGTGCCTGGAATGTCCTCCGCTTCCGTCCCGTGCCACCTCCAGAGTGTTTTCCATTTCTTCATCTTCGTCCTTGCCATCCACGGAGAACCTAACGACGCCGTTTGATCGTGTGGGAAGGAAAACGCCGTCCGGGGTCATGTCCTGGGAATGCTCACGAAACATGGAGACGTCGGTGTGGTTGAGGCGGAGTGAAGCAGGCGGCGGTGGAGTTACTTTCACCCGAGACGAGATTCCTCCTTCGTGCTTTGAATTCCAGTCAGCCTGCTGACTGAAGTGAACCTGAGGAGATGGTTCGGCTGAGATGCTTGGGGAGTAGGAGGAGAGGCTGCTTAGGGAAGACCCGGAGACCTGGATGGGACTGGCGCTGCTGATGCTTCGGCTGCTGGTGGAGCGGCTGAAGACCTGTGGGACGGGAGAGAAGCGCGGCTGGTACGCTGGATACTGACCGGGGATTTTGTTGGCGACTACGTCCGACCAAGCAGACTCTGAAATTAAATCACACACACTCGTAAAGTGTCAATCACACACTTGCAAAGACAATCATTCACACTCATTCATAGGCAACTAGGCACATTCATAGGCACATTCAGTACCATGTGCTACAAAGTCTCTTTCCTGCCATCTGGGAAAGCACGCTCCATCTCTGTCCCTGATCTCACAGTTTCACCCTACCAAGCAAAGACAACTATGTACCACGGGCTCTATACAGGAACACATACTGACACTTGGCTCATTCACCTTTACTACCACGTCTTAACCACTTAGACTGATATGTCATAAAAATATAAAATGTATACCGGTACATATACATAGGCCTATCTGTAACATCGAAGGGAACCAGGGACAAATCTAGTCAAGTAAAGAACTTAGATTGTAAACAAGCTGCGTCTGTGACAACTTATCTAATTTGAATAAACGATTATTATTATTATTATTATTATTATTATTATCAATCACACACACTCAGTGCTTTTTTTCTAGGAAATAAGGTTCCGGAACTCAACAAATTCAAAACATATATAGGGGCATATTTTATGCTAACATTTCTATTTTATATATATCAATATCAATAAACACTGAAAGCATTGCAATTAAATTAAAGTATCTAAAGCATTTTAAATGATTTTTATTAAAAATTATAATTAACTAAATTTATTTTTATTAGCTGAAAAAACAAGGGGAACTATCCGGACCGCTCCGCTGAAAAAAGCACTGCACACACTCACAGATAATCAATCAAGATAATTATAAATCACATTAGCAATCGGTATAAAATACAATCTACTAATTAACTTATGTGTCTTATGATACAGCGTCTGACCATATTTACATGGTCAGATGCTGCAAGTAACAAGGGATAATTCTGAAAAAGTCAACATTAAGCACAACACTGTATGTTTTGTACGGTGCGTTAACCGGTATGGGGTGTTAAGTAATTAGCTTTTGGAACATAACACCAATTCGTGCTAAGCATATTGGCATGCAAATCAGTGGCATGAGTGATCGAGTGTGCCAGTGCACAAGTGAATTGACAACTGAGGGAGAGGAATGACGGAATAGAATGAATGAATTAGTTAATGAACAAATGAATGAATAACTGCAAACCTTGATGTCGGGCAACTTTTGGGTCAATGGGTGGAATGGCATTTTCCAGGCTGCGCATGCTCCAGGCTCCTTTCAGCAACATCGGAGAACTCTGGCTGTGCCGCAGATGGCGCGATGAACCACCAGAACTTGAACGATCGTCTTGCGCAACTGTCAGAACCACTGATTTCTCCGTTACTTTTCCATATACTGCATCGATGACGTGATCAAAGTGCAGGCTGCGCGGCCGTTTCACACGGTCCTTCAAATAATAATAATAATAATCTTCGTTTATTATTTCAAACTCACACCACAGTATGATAACAATTCATAGTATGAATGGATGATCATAAGTTATTACAAACAAACATACAGACAAACATACATACTGGGAACATCGAGATCAAATACATCTAACAACATGAAATGTATCTTTACAATCGAGAGTCCCAACAACATAAGCAGATTAATTTCTCAGTACCTCGAACGTCACACTGCATTCGACTGTCATGTTTGCGCACAAACCAGACGCCCATTTGTCCATGTAAAACGGAGACTGAAAGAAGACACAGAATACGTTAAACATGCTAGAAAACAGAAATGCATAAGTTAATTAAACTAAATACAACACACACACGTGACGCCGGGGTCAAAACCCGTCACATGTCAGTTTCTGACCTTTTCAGTCATAGTCTACAATTAATTTGATTCCAAATATTATTTACAGAATGAAAATATCTTTTTTCGAACTGAAGTTATGCTCATTTGATTCTTTCATTAGTATAGAGTGAGAAAATTGACTAAAAAGTTTCGGAATATTTGTGTCATAAAAATCCTCAGCAACCATTAGTTGTTTATCCTGAAATTTTGCTGGGCAATAAAGGGCTATATTCTGTATCAAATAAAGCAAACGGCATCAAAATCGGATTACTACTTTGCAAATTATGGCAAATTCATAGGCAACTGCCGAATTGAAAAATATTCTATATTTTTGCCCCTCTCGCCTATTTGAGCTTCTAGCTCAATATCTAGGAAGCGACAAGCGACGGGTTTTGAGCCCTGGCATGACATATGTCAAATAAATCGTCTATAAAAAACTGTTTACAAGGCCACATACATATGGATTCAGATTTGTTCATGCCTTAAATTCAGGTAATAAGAGAATTAAATAAATTAATTAAATAAACAGAAATGCAAAATCATCATTTGTATAACCTCAAGGTCGCAATGCCTCTAGTGTGCTGGACGGACCATCAACTAAGGGGTCGGGGGTTCAAAACCCCGTCAGAACAGAAATTTGTTTTGAGATTTCTGCTCCATCTGCACCCCCGCCCCCAGCCAACTCAGCTTTAATGAGTACACCAACCATACACTATCGGTGGGAAGATCAGATGGCAAGGGAGAGGACTGGCCACCCGCCCTCATATGCCGAGGCTAAGCAAATGTAGTCGCTAACTCTTCATACCCATGGCTGCCTCTCACTCTGGCTTAAGGGACTGCTCTTCATACCACAAAAACACCTCTGCGTCACAAAATGTGATAGTTACAAAAGTTTTAACGACAGACTACAAAAAATACGGTAAACCATACGTCCTCGTACAACTGTATAAATCCAAGATAAGGTGACGATAATATGTTAAACTATGAAAGAAAATCCTTCTTACTTTTGAAATTTTGCAGAAGTGACCTGGGTTAAGATTTGATGTGAATGTGACGTATTTGATGAGCGCGGTCTCCACTTCCTCTGGACCAACTTCGTCGTAGATATCAAGAATCATCTTCCATTTCGTATCCTTTAACAAAGTACAATAACGAAATCTATCAGTACCACCTTGTGATATCTGACATTCACCATTATACGTAAATTCCGATAGAAAACGATACAGTTAGTTCATTGCGCATTGTTTTGCTAAATGATGTAATATTCCCATTCTTAATGACATTTAACATCATAAAGGCTGGTGCAGAGTGTGCCTCTAATTTGTCTTGCGTTTTGAGTGGTTCTATATAAATGTTCAGTTACAATTACAATTAGCAGCACAGATACTCTTCCACAAGACCTCATTCAAGATCCTATCCTTGGTCTCTGTATGGTACAAATGAAATGCTACCCATACTGTCCTCACAGATTCAATTGTTTACATGGTTCGCAACTGTTCACCATGCACTGCACTGTTTAGATTCTTCGCATATGATTTGAAATGACTTTTTAAATGATCATGAAGTTGTATGTTATGCTGTGTTGAACTGGTCACCGGTAAACTGTTTATGTCATGGGACTTTTGACCCCTTTGGATTGCCCTTTTGACACCAGCACTTGAATGCTGTAGGCAAACTGTCATAATTTGTTTTTTGTCTGTTGTGTGGTGATTAAATAAGCAGTTTCAATGAATCAATCAAAATTAAATTCGGCTTTTGTAACATTTCTCCATCATAAGAAATCAAATTACCTTTTCTTCATCATAAGAAAAACCATTTTCGTGTCCTTTGGTCAAACGAAATTACTATTAATGGTACTTCCCAAAATTTATATAGCACTTAATTTGCCAAATCCTACTATTTTCAGTTGCACTATTGACAATAGTCACAGCAATTTAAAATACATTGAGATATTTTCAAAACAATTTAATAAATCATCAAACAACTAACTCTACAAAGTGAAAATAATTCTGAACCTGTAAAGTTGATGCTTTTAGTAGGATGCAGCTCACTACCAACTTTATTTCACGAGTTGACGGAGAATGATTCACGGTCTTTGGCCTCACGGTCTGAAGCATAGAACAAAGCAAACCAAATGATACCAGTAACCATTCAGCAGTGCATTCATTCTGCCACTATTGTTACATAAAGAGCCATCTTTGTAATGACACAGCAACTAACGGAGAGAATTCTTCTGTTAAGGACTACCTTAGAAATGTCTTTTCAATACAGTGCAAACAAGTATAATAACTCATTTTTGCACTCTGCTTAACGCGAAGTGACGTCACATCCCCAAAGATATTAATTTAACACTGCTTGTTAATGTGCTGATCATGTGTCACATATCGCCAGGATTAGCTATTATGAGCTCAGGCAGATCCGAGTTATACGGAGAACGCTGTCGCTAAGCGCTGCGGCTGTGCTAATACACTCCTTCGTCCTCACACGTCTTGACTACTGTAATTAAAGTTCCGTCTTCATCAACTTCAGCTCGTTCAGAATGCAGCAGCCAGACTACTGGCTACCGAAATATTCACACATATCTGACTACATGCGACATGAGCTCCACTGGCTTCCAGTTGCTGATCGTGTGCAATTCAAAATTGCTACGCTGGTTTGGAAGGCTACGACTGGTACTGCTCCGAACTACATTGCTGAACTGTGCCTTCCAGTTGGCACTCAAACTGGTCGGCAGGCTCTCCGGTCTGCCTCGCGAAATGACTTGATAATACCTTCATTTCGAACCACCACCTGTGCTCGTCGGGTTTGTATTCTCGATGCGGCGCCACGGATCTGGAGCAGCTCTTCTGCCCGTCTGTGCGTGCTGCACGCGGCTATATGGTCCAAACTCTTAAAGCGCGCATTTTTTCAGCTGTTTGATGGCCACGTGTTGGCGCTTCTGAGAGACTCTTAAGTGGTGCTTTATAAAACATTACATTACATTACCAAGAAATGCAGTGTACCTAAACATTGCTCCTTGAACCTCCTTCAGCATTATCTTTCTTTTAACTCGTGGCCTGGTTTACTCGCCAACCATAAGGCATGTCCGCCAACAACTTTGTTTTAACGAGTACAAAATGATGTTACATTAACATAAATTAACCTGCTTTCATTCCTTTAATCATTCAGAGGACTTGCATAGCGCCCCTCCAAGATACCTACTCAGAGGTGCTCCATGCAAAACTCCCGCGATAAAGATACCAGTATATGTCATATGCCACAATTTGTTCCAAGTTCAACTTTCTTCTGTATGCATACAATAACTTGTTTACCGTTTTCTATGTGTTGTTGTTTGTAGGTGTGGCCATTGGTTCCATGCTACTAAAGAATACTTATACTTATTTACTTACTATGGATACTTATTGGTGTATAACACTTTAATGACAAGAGTGTACTGACAGCGACTGGAAAACCAATGCAGCTCATCGCTAAAGTGTTAAACTTGACTTGAAATTGAATCTCACTTGCCCTGCCCATCAATTTTGCTTTGACTGAGTGTCTGAGCATATGCTGATTTCCACAGAACATTATTAACGTCCTCATAAAACTCATTAAACAGAATGTTTATGCGAATGCAACAAGCTAGCTGCTATAACATAAATATTTACTGTAGAATAAAAATTTAAGAAATATTATCAGTTAAAGCATGTAAAAATTATTTTTTAAAAGCCTGCATTAAAATGATCTCTACCTCTGGAGTTAGTGGTGGAAAATGAAGAAGACGATGATTGTGAGATTTCAGAGTTTGTATTTCTTTCTGAAACAAACAAACATTTATACGTAAATTTATTCAAAGAAAACAAACAGCCAAGACCAAGAGCTTTGCAATAAAGTAAGGAGCCTAAGAAGAAGCAAACACCAACAGGCATCCATGTCTATGAATTGTTAGTGACTTCATTCTTTGTAGCATCGTCATTCATTCATTCACTCATTCCTTCATTCAAAGGGCCTATATAGCACCCTCCAATATACCTACTCAGAGCCCAACTCTGGCAACAAAGAACAGTTTTAAAATGCTAGTGAAAGGTGTATGCAGAGTCCCAGATCTGAAGGAAGGTTATTCCACTGAAAAGGCACGACGTTGCATCTTTTACATGCATGCAAAGGGAACAAGTTCACTTTCAGATGCAGAATGAAGGTTGGGGGCAGAATGAAGGTGTGGGGGCAATCTGCCAGTATATGGTCCCTGTACTCATTCTGATCATCCAAGATACGGTCCATGTACTCATTCGGTAGGCGAGTTTCCTTGAGTTGCAAGCAGAAATGTTGAAAACAAGTTTCTGCACAGATTGGGACACAAACCCAGCCCTCTGTGTTGACAGTCCAACATGCAATCCACTAGACTATTGTAAACCCCTTTCAATGATAAAACAGAAATCTTGAATAAAACAATTTAATAATCACGCACACAGAGTTCGATGATGTGGCCTTGTGATGTCACGCCCATCGCACGAAGGTCATCCTGTGACAGCATCAACAGACGATGTCCGTTTATGTTGTTACGCAGGAAGAGGTCAGCGTACTGACCAAGGTCACCTTTGTTCTGACCTAGATTTAAAAAACAATAACAACAACAAGCATTAATTGATGGTGCTGAGCAACTGTGAGTGAAGGAATTGCTCAGAGTCCCTACAAATTAACCATCTCACAGGCTGCTCGAACCTGTACTGTGCATTATAAGGCGAGCACTCTAACCAATCGGCTACCAAGAGGCAAAACAAAGAATTTAAAATAAACTATTTACATAAATCTTACACTTACTTTCATTCATCGGATTTGTAATCCAGTGGTACTGTAAATAAAAAGCAAAAACAATGACGCGTTTAATGAGTTTCTAGCATCAATAGAGTTCCATAATTGGAAATGAAATCAAATAACAATCAAATAACATAAAGTGTCAAGCTCTCAGCATCTTCAACACATTTTAACTAAATACAGCTTTAATATGTAGTTTTAGTTTTAGAATCATGCATGTTTGTCAAACTGAATCATTTCAACCAAACGTCTGTCAAATCTTTGTAACCACTGAGGCATACCAGTCTACCTAGGCCTTTCATACTATACCGAGGCACATTAGTATACTTTTCAAACCATACCAAGGCATTATCAGTATACCTAAACATTTCATACCATACCAAGGCATATCACTCTACCTAAGCCTTTCATACCACTTTCTGCCCACACATGAACAGAACACAGGTGACAAATACTGACAGCTCAGTAAAAAGACAAAGCACTGACCACATCAACTTCTCTCCATGTATTCACATCGTATGACTCCAGTTGCTAAAGACAAACATACAAATGTAATACAGCAACTTCATTTGCTTGGCTTCTGCTTATGAGTGCTCTTCTAAGAGTTCAAATAACTACACACAAGTTATAACATCGATATGAAACACATCTGTATTTTTAATTTAACTTAAAAAATTTAAATATACACAAAGCATTTTTTTTTAAATTTATTTTATTTTTCATCCAACTGAAAATTTTAAACAGTATAAAGAATTAAAAACCGTCGCTTGTAGAACCAGGACTATCAGTCCAAGTTCAAACTGTTTCATTACTAAAAAATATTGAAAGTTTATTTTATTTGAGAAAAAAATCCACAAATATATAAACGCACAAACTCAAAGGCATTTTATATTTTAAGCCGTTCCAGTCTTAATGACATTAAAAACAAGTTGATAAAAGCACCCAGATGTTTTACCACCACATGGAACTGTTTCTCGAGGTTTCTCTCACGTTCTTGGAGTTGCTTCTCACGCGACTGAAGTTCCCCTTCCCTCAGTCCGAGATTCCTTTCCAGCTTCTTCAGCTCTTCCAACGACGTTTCGATCTCCTTCATCCACACATTCCGCTTCTCCAAGTACGAATTCGTTAAGTTCGACAGCTGATCTGTTATCACAATTTGAAAATGAAGAATAGCAGTCCCTGAGCAGCCATGGGTATGAAGCATTAGCAACTTCATTTTCCTAACCTCGACATATTAGGGTGGGTGGCAAGTCCTCTCCCTCACCATCTCACGATGATCGTAGGCAACGAGGAGGTATGTAAGGAGTTAGTAGTGACTGAAGGTAGTAGGGAGTTGAGATGGTGCTGAGGAATTTGTAGGTCAAGCAGGCCAATTTAAATTACTATTTACTAAGTACTATTCTTGTTGAGTCCTGTTACTTAAACATAATTTACTAAACTGAATCTCTGCGACCTGCTTGGGCCCTGTATAGTCAATGACTCAGTAAATTGAACCCGTTGCACGGGTCATCACTGTATCACAGACTCGAATGCAAAGGCCAATAATAAACAGGGACTGGAACTACTTGTTTAACTTCATGTGCGTAGCTTGAAGGCAGCCCTCTGGCGACCAGGAAATATATCATGTCTTGTTACATAACAAATGCATTCAGTTAGTTATATTTACGAAGGAAAATCGACGAATAATTACATGTGGAGAGTACAACATTGCCTGTCGAGACTTAAAACACATTTAATATTAGGCATAAAAACTGAAGCAGGGTGACATATGTGGGTAAGGATGCAACCAGATATACAATAATTATTTTGCCTCTATTTACAGAATCTTTGACTCGAATGCAAGGCACAAACCGTCATTGTGCATCCGTTCTATAAACTTGAGAACCTCATGGAATGATGGTCTCTCTTTCGGATCGACTATCCAGCAGCTCTCCATCAGAGTCCGAAACAACGCGGGACATGACGACGGTATCGTCAAACGCTGAAACATACCATTTGGCAATCATAACAAGATAACAGAAGGCTGAATTACTAGATCAGTATGCCTCATTACCTCCCCGAGTACTTTTCAACATTTTAATAATGTCAACACTTGCAGCCTCTTTGGGGCTGTCCTGACGTACTCGGGCCACATCCTGCACCAATTACTACCTCCCGTTACTCCCTCCGCCCCTGTGCCCATGACCGCCCCCCACCCGCTGACAGCCTCATGTGAAACTGTTATTGTTAGGATGTTTTATACTTTTTAACTGTTTTATTAGATGTCTGTACACCAAAGTGCGATTAGCAATTAGTTAATAAAGAATATACTTACTTACTTACTGTCATCATCTTAACCATCTGTCATGACCTACTTTTATGATCAGGCCTTTGCTTATAGCAAACACTTGTCTGCTCCACGATTTAGATTTCCGATCGATTTCAATGCCAAAGCATTTTGTTCGATCCTGGTTTTCTGTCGTTAGCTTGAGAGAACCTCCGATGAGTCTGACTTGAAGAGCTGCTATATAAATTTCTGATTACAATTAAAATTGTGCACATCATAAGTGTCATATTAATAATATAATAGAACAGAAATGTCTGTCATAATGTCAATATTCCTGTTACGAAGATTTTCTCACTGCATCATTCGCCAGATGGCAGCACACATTTATGTTTCTTGGAGCCTAGGCCTGGACTCTTCTTTGAGTGGTTAACTTATCGATTCAGTAGAGGGCAGAGGAGGGGACGGGACAGGAAGCGGCAGAGGAAGGGGAGGGGAAGTTGCAGAGACAAGGGGAGTGGCAGGGAGAGGAGGTGGACGGGAATGGGGAAAAGGGAGGGAGAAAGTAGGAGCGGAGGAGGAGGAGAAGTGGAACAGGAATGGGAGGAGGGGAGAAGGAAGGGGAAGGGGAGGGAAAGGGGTGAGAAGGGATGGGGAAGTGGAGGTGAAGTTGGGAAACGGGTAGGGGAGTGCTGATTTTAAGTGATGAACTCACTAAACTTTATGGATCCTATGGATGGGCAAACATCTAGTATATCAAATAATAAATTAATTGACTGGCTTGTCAAGAATTTTTTAAACCCAGGAATTACTCAATGTCTGAAGATCAGATGAAGAAAATATAAAATATGTAAAATATAGTCATCAAAGATGAGGGGGTTGTAAGTAACAAACCTTTCCATTTTCAACGACCATCCAAGCAATCTGAAATCCTTCGATGCCTTTAAAAGGCACTTCGTGAGTCAGCAGCTCCCAGAGAACCTGTCATTTTAACAGTCAACAATCTATGAATGGATGGATGAATGGATGGACGAATGAATGGGTGGATGAATGAGATGGGAGATAAATGGATGGATGAATGGGGTGGATGGGCAGATGAATGGATGGATCGTATATTTATATAGCGCCACTTCAAGAAATACTCCTCAGAGGCGCCCCGACCTGACAACACCAAACCATGATCGAAAAGAAAGGTTTTCAAACGCCTGCGGAAAAGGGGCAAGGAAAGACCAAGAAGTTTCATTACGTAGGTTGCTAGGCAACCTATTCCAGGAAAGATGGACCTGACCACAGCAAAGCTTTTATGAAGCACCATGGTTGCCTTGAGTGGCAGAGCGAAGGAATCTACGACCTGGTATAGAAAGCACTGGCACACAAAGCTCCCTAAGATAGACTGGGGCTTGACCTGCAAGACAATTGCGCATAAGCAGTTAGGATCTTAAACTCAATATTTTTTTGCATTGGCCGCCAGTGCAGTGGATGAATGGGATGGATGGATGAATGGATGGATAAATGGATTGATGAATGAATGAATAAATTCTAACTTCTCCTGTAACCAAATGGCTGCCACGATGATTTTGTTGCTATAACTTAAGTAGAATTTTATTGTGCAAAATACTACGAAGAATAAAAAAAATAACAGAAGGGAACTTACAACACCGTAAGACCAAACGTCACAGGCATCTGATGTGGGAAAACTTTGAATCACCTTAAAACAATGACACATTCATCTTCATTATATGTAGCTTCATTTCTACTGTTCACTGTCCATTGCCACGAATTGGACTCGAGGCTTTTTATCGATCACCAAACTTTTACAAAATATACAGTAAGATCTGTATCAATAGGGCTTAAAGGGAGAACTCCGTGGGTTCAGAACTGCAAAGGAGCTACAGGAAGCATCAAGACATACACTACATCAGTAGTAACCATCTTAATCTTATTAAGTCTAAATTCATCATCACCACTGACACTGAACACATTTTCTGCAATCTCTCTGTACTGTGAACATTCATCTACACCAGTATAGCTTAGTATCTCCACTCCTCTCTCTATTTTCAGTCAACTATTTAAAACCAACCTAAAATTTAGTGAGTACGCACGTCTACCCACTTACCTGGTCCTGACAACCACAACCACCATAATCATCAATTTTTCCCGATCTTGACAAGTATGATCATCACCACCCCAGACGGACAATCCAACGTGAAAATCATTCATAATTAGAATGCTATATTTTAGCAAATGCATGTACACCAAAGTACGGATAGGCAGTCGGTTTAATAAAGAATATACTTACTTACTTATTTACCACCACCACCATTGTCATTACCATCATTGCCACCATCATAAATCATTGATTAAGCCTTGTTATTTCTCTGGTGGAGAAATAAGCGGATACCTCTGGTGCCATCCAAGGATATGTTCCGACTAATGACATCTTTGTTGTTGAATTTACAAATCGTGATGCACCAAAGTCACAGATCTACAACAGAAAACATAATATTAACTTAGAAATCAAGTTACAATCACGAAATGAACAATTAAGCAAGAATAACTTGGAAATCAAGTCATAAAACAAGTCCAAAAAATACAAGGAAATATATAATTAATTAATAAAACAATCTGTATCTGGGTCATTAAGCCATGAAACTAATTTTTGTATTGTACTGTATTTCAGAATTTCTAAAGTGCCTCTTGCAGTACAGACCAATCATAGGCACACCCAGTGCAAAGGACCCCGAGAGAATCAGAAACCAAGTCAAAGCCAACGCACTGGTGTGTGTACATGAAGAACGCAAACACACTTTATGCCACACCAATTTTTACACCAGAAGCTGTACTTGGAAGCATGTCAAGAACAGCATTATAATGAGGTCACATTATACCGATTTCTGGTTTCTGGGCCTATCGATTTTTCTACCAGGCTGATCCAACAAATTTTGATTCATGACTGTGTTTAAACTTGAGCTGACCATCGACTGCATTATGACCATGGTGCTATAGAAGTCTTTGGATTAGATCTGATAAGTTTATTTACCATTGGTAAATTAATTCCTGTGTTATATCAGAATTCGTGTAGTAACACATAACCATAACCACCAGTTTATTGGTCCAACTGAACATTCCATATTAAAGTCAAGTAGTTCCATATTGATCATTCACAATGAATGTTCAATAATGGGCACAACAGGGAGACCTGAAGGGACCTAAGTCCCACTAATTAGGACCCCTTGTTACCAACAGAATAAGATGATGATCACAATGGGTACAAGTACAATATTTGATTATGTTCATGGTAGACAGTTCATCAGCAATTATTGACCAACAGTCAGCAAATTATAACAACTAATCCTTGACTAAGCCATGCATAATTGCAAAGTTGCCCAGTCATAAAGATATGATATTAGCTGTACAGTCAACAAACCAAACCAGCTAAGAAAATTGTGCTCACCGATAACACAAGGAGTCTCTGCATCCCTGAATTTGAGGTCCTTAAAAGGAGCCACAGAAATATTCAGACACTAACCCACTTATAGTTTATAACATCAAAGACATTTTTATATGGAAGATTTGCAGTAAAAATATTCGAAAAATCTTATTACCTTGCAGATCATGTCTTTCGATATGACAACTAAAACAGTTAAACCAACAAATTTCTGTCAGCATATTGTTTTAAAGAATCGAGTATTTGAGTATAAAGTTAACAAATTAAAAAAAATTACTGTCGACATGATACAACTACGGTAATCTCATCGCATCCTCTATATGACAATAATGCAGCTAGTCTAAGACATGCACATTTATTTTATATAAATACGAAGAAGAAATAAGAAAAAGGAACAATATATACAGAAAAGATAAATAATAGGAGCATAGGCAGATACGAGTACAAAAAGGACCAAACATCATAGGAAAACCAAGAACGTGAGAATAAAAAGACAAATTAGATAAAGAATAGAAGTAAATAAGACACTGGAGTCAAAACAATACAAAAGAACCAAAACACTTTATAGTACTTCCCAGCAAATTTCAAGTTAGGTTTCCTACAAAAGTTGTACAGTATTGTTTACTATTATCATTTCTACCGAAAGCAAAAACATTCAAAATCACATTTATTCTGTTAACTCAAGTTAACGGAATAAATTATAACAAGTTTTCTTGAAATAACACAGAAAGTCATCCATTTATACATGAATTGTATACATGCCATTTGACCATATCCCATTATCCCACACAGTGCACTACATGCAAGATTTGAAGGGAAGAGAAACAAATTTTTATGCAGAATAAGACTGTGCTGCATAGATAAAAAAAATCCAGCACATAACATCACTTGGACTAACACTAAGGGGAGCACTGGACAAATGACCAAGGACAATGGAGATCATTTATTCGTACCCATCACCGCCAAATTTATGGCGTTAGGAACTTATGATGATGATAATGTATGACAACATCGAAGCAGCATTTCAAGCATAGCCTACCGTTCTTTGATTTCAGATCTCTGTGTATGACTTTGACAGGAGCTTCATTGTGCAAGTAGTTCATGCCTACAGGACAGAAAAAGGACTTAATTTTACAAACTACAAAAACACATGCCATTAAATTAAGAATCAGAAGGATGAACTTTCCAACTTATAACTAGTATCGATTGGCAACTTTGTTTTCTCACATCTAATTCTATGGTTACAAGTGTCAAATTTGAAACTGGAATAACAATACAGAACTTCCGTTGTGTTTGTTTGCTGTATGACCAAAGTTAGATATTTGTCACTTAATTATCCATAACTGTTTCTGTCTATCTAGCATCCTTATTAAATTTGAATTTTCCTGGGGCGAAATGTGGGGGCAAAAAATCGGCAAACGATATTAAGCACTATGTCATAACACGTTGAGCCAAAATGAGCAGATTTTATGAAGATATAGCTGTTAGGATCACGTCCCTGACTACATCATACCAAAACGCACACTATAATCAAGTGTGTTATAAGGATGTTCCACTGTTATGAGGTAATCCTCAAAGACACAGAGTTGGAATCTACTACAGCCCTACATACGTACAAGGCATACTAAGAAAACATACAAAGGAATATTTAAGGACACAAGTAACACTGAGATTTCTTACTAAACAGTCTTTCAAGCTGATAGTAATGATTGGGCAAGAAGCCTTTTACCCAGAGCAATTTCTCCCGCCCATCGTAGTATGCCCTCAAATGGTAGCATGTTGCCTCGCCGACGTGCGAGAAACGCATACAGCGAACCATTTTCAGCAAACTCTGTCAACAAGAACAGCAATCACAGATTCAGAAATTAATGAAAGAAAACCAGAAGGAAGGATGGAATGAAAGATGGAAGGAAAGATGTAAATAATCAATTAAAGCTAATTATGTCTTGGACCAAACATTAAAACGGTAAACCTAATGCCTACAAATGTGGGGCGCGGTGGTGTAGGGGTATGTTCGGTGCCTTGCAGCCGGAGGGTTGCGGGTTCGAATCCACCTACCCAAGGACCCTGGGCAAGTCCTTCACTGGCCAATTGCTCATTTCGGTGTGAAACTCCGATTCAGTGTACCGTTGTAGTCGGGAGCGCCTCTGAGTAGAAATCTTGAAGGGGCGCTATATAAATATCTGAAATAAATGAATGAAATGAAAAATGGCCATATTTTTTAATCGCATAGCGTTCTGACAATGTGTGAATGAATAAACAAATATTCTATTCTATTCAATTCTATCACCAACCCAGCTGATCCAATACTAGATGGTGACAGCAGTATGATATTAAATGCCTTTCACAGCAAAGCAGAAAGCCAGCGTACCATTTCTCAGTTTCTCACATATATTCCGATAAATAGGAAAATTTCAGCTTCTTGCTGTCTATGGCACAGTTTAGGACAAACTGAAGCTGGCATAACCAGAACCTTGGCAAGCTTGCAAGGATTGAATTACAGTAATCCAGGCTCCTGATGATTAATGACTGAATTAGGCTCAATGCAGCACTGAACTTGCACCGTTCGACCTGTCTATCCATTCATCCATCCATCCATTCATCACCTAGGATCCAACCATCTATTCATTCATCCATCCATTCATTCATCTATTCATCCATCCATCACCCTTGATCCATCCATCCATCCATTCATCACTCTGAATCCATCCAACCATCCATTAATTCAGCAATTCATTCACCTATTCATCCATCCATCACCTTTGATCGATCCACCAATAACCAATGATCCATCCATCCACCCATCACCCTGGATCCATCCATCAATTCATCCAGCAGCATGGGTGGATGGATCATAAATAGATCCACGATGGATAGATCGGATGATCAATCGATCTACCAATTAATCAATCAATGGATATAGGAACTAACAAATCTTACCCATGACAAGGCAGACATTCGGCTCAGCTGTAACCGCTCCGAAGAAGCAGACGACATTACGATGACTCAGACGACTGAGAACCTCCGCCTGAAACCAAAAGCAACAAAGTCAGTCATCACCGTCTTCATCATTACCATCCAATCTTAGGATTATCATCATCGTCATCACCATCATCATCTGCTGGAAAGCATGTTGCTTCTGGTGGATGTCTTGTCTCTTGTCCCAACATCTGGAACCGCCTTCTGCAACTCTCCACTTGCAGGCCTTCAGTCTGGAACCATGGTCTGCTTGGATCAACTCTCTACCACTTCTACCACCTCCACCCCACCCCATCCCCAACACCATAATCATAATCATCAGCTTTGATAGTCGGTGATGCACCTGACTACATCAGAGAGCTCTGCGTTTCTGTTCCATCCCGTCAACCTAGTCGATGGCCCTTGGGTTCATCAACCCATGGAGACCTGTTGGTTCCTTGCTTCTGTACGACGATGGGGGCACATGTGCGTTCACCTGCATTGGGCCATCCTCCTTGAACAGTCTACCATTAAGCCTATGAGCTATTTCGTCACCATACAGCTCAAGAAACACTTTCCAGCCATCTTAAGACACAATTTTTCAGATCTATTAGATTGCCACATTAAGTGCACTTCAATCAATCAATCAATCAATCAATCAATGAAAGTTGATATAGCGCCCCTTCAAGATATCTACCCAGAGGCGCTCCCGGCCCAACCACGGCCGAAAAGAATAGTTTTCACAGAGGTATAAAATGCAGATGAAGAGTTCCCAGGTAGGAGACAGAGTTCTAGAGGAAGCCCATTCAGATACTCGGTCCCACAACCGAGAAGGCCCGATGTTGCATTGTAGAAGTGCGTGCAAATGGGACACTCACGTCACCGCGGACTGCCGAGCGAAGGCGTCGGCGGTGAGGTTCTTAATGGGCAATTCACAAATAGCCAGGTCTATACATAAAACAAATTTATTGAAACACTGATCTCAGTGATAACCTCTTTGCCGAGGGTAAGGACTTTCTTGACTGCAACCTCAAGGCCTCTTGACTTCCACAATCCTCGATAGACACAGCCGTAGTTGCCGCCATCGCAAAGTTCGTGGAACTCAAGGTCATCTGAAGTTATCTCAAATAATCCCGCCATCTATGGCCACGGGAGGCCGGCCAACAACAGAACCTTCAACACAATGCCTGCATCCTTCATAAAATTGTACTCAATTGTAATAAAGAAAGGAATAAAACACATGTATGATCTTGAATTGGGGTGCTCGATAGTGTAGTGGTTAGCATGCTGGATTGTTAATCAAGACATTGGGGGTTCAAATCCCCGGCAGGGCAGAAATTTGGTTCAAGATTTCTGCTCCACCTTCAAACCCCGCTAAAACTAGCACACTCCGGAAGCACTTCGCTTCACTGAAAAGCAATCTTTCTAAACTATCCTATCCTACTTGTGCTCCTGCACCACCCTATGACCATCACCATCACCCATGATCTCCACCGTAGCTCACACCCGCCTCATTGGGGCTGTTCGTGCAGATCCAGGCCAGGTCCTACATTACCCACTGCCCCAATTAAAACTGTATTATACGCGTTACGCACACGTAAACATGACAGAATTCTACTTGTTGCACAGTCTGGCATGCAAAACATTTATTATTAGGATGATTTACTCGTGATTACATACTTCATAATGTGTACACCAAAATGTGGTTAGCAATTGGTTCAATAAAGGATATACGGGCCGAATCCCCGACCCACCCACCCCACCATCCCCGAAAGGCACTTAAATTAAAAAACCTGGCCGGATCCCCGGTATTGATTTTCTAAGTGCATAAGTTGGTCTTTGAACATCATTATGAAATACATATTTGAATAGGCATTTACCCCTTGGTGTCAGACATGCCCACGCTAATAGGGCTTCGGCGTGTTTATAATTATGCGCTATAAAAATCATTGTTAGGGCCTCTACCTTTATCTCTGTTCTCAACCCCATCGGACTAAGAATTCTAACTGTTTTTAAAATCATTTGACCCCATTTAACAATCCATTGCTCGCACTACTACTAAAGTCCCTACGTTAGACGGCTAACTTCATGCTTTACCTTCAACGTCAGAGCTTAAACACAAGCCGCTAACAAATTACGCGACTCTCCCGTTAATTTCTCGAGAATTCTATTAGGTTAGTCTTGTGACTGACAATTTTACATTTATTTACTTTATTCGCCTTGACAGCTTCTAATTGATGGAAATAATTTTTACCGTAAATAGAAGCTGGATTGATGAAACTATGTTTTTGATGCAATAGAAGCTGGAATGATTAAAATAATTGTTTCCGTAAGTAGAAGCTGGACCCATGAGAATAGTTCTTTGCTTAAATAAAAGTTCCATTGATGAAAAATATTTTCTGGGTTAAATAGAAGTTGGCTAATTTTTCATGAAATGGAAGCTGGATTGATTAAAAAATTTCTCGATGAAATGGAAGCGGGATTGACGATAGTTATCATGGACATAGGTAGATTGCTTACTTACCAACATGAAGTCCGGTATTGAAGATATTAAAATAATTTACCAACCTAAACTACGGGATTACCCATAGGCTTAACGCACCCACCCCACCATCCCCATTTTGACAGGCACTGAAATAGATAAAAACAACCTGGCTTTTACGGATATGATTTGGTATCGCATCAGTGCATAAGTTGGTCTTTGTGGGGCCCTGTGAAATTTCTTAGGTGCTTACATCAGCATTTACCCCTTGGTGTCAGACATGGCTACAAGCTTATAGGGCTTCCGCGTGTTTCATAATTGTGCGCTGTAAAAATCATTGTTAGGGCCTCTATTTCTCAACCCCATCGGAATAAGAATTCTAACTGATTTTAAAATCATTTGGAATTTAACAGTTCCATTGCTCGCACTACTACTAAAGGACCTACGTTAGACGGCCAACTTCATGTATACCTTCAAATTCAGAGCTTAACACACAAGCTGCTAACAAATTACACGACTCTCCCGTTAATTTCTCGAGAATTCTATTAGGTTAGTCTTGTGACTGACAATTTTACATTTATTTACTATACTATTCGCCTTGACATGCTTCTAAGAAATCGAACACGAGATTTGTCCATCTTCCGGTTCACTCCGTTTTCGCCGAACCTTGGAAGCGCTCCATATCCGTTTAGAATATTCCCCGGGCGCATACCGCGCATAGTCCGCGTTGTTTGTGATAGGTGTTCTATAGTCACATGGAGCATTTTCGGAGGACTCTGGGCGACCATGGAACTCGTCCTATGGTTTCGCTTGACCCTCGATGAGAGGCTATGGCAATGAGTGCAACATGGTAGCGACCTCTCCTGATAAGCAAGGTCCTCGCTTACAGCTGGTTGGTTAAGCTCAACATCTTATAAACTGGCAATTAAATATGATCGTAATCGTAATCTCCAAACTTCTAAAGTGCCACTCGAAAGCCAATCGCAGGGTACCAGCTTATTCAAGAGCGCTGCGTCGAGTCAGAGGGTTGTCCAGAAGAGTAGTCCAAGTCTGGCTGCCATAGAAACCGAGGGGGCAGAGCAGATGTAAGGGCGGGTGTCGTTTGGGTCGAGAAGTAGGTGATAGGGACTATTCCTTAAATAGTATAGTCTTCATAACAATATTAATGTTTGGAATAATCTAAAGCATCTTAAGCATGTGCAATACTTGTAGCGTACGTAAACACGATAGCGACCTCTTCCGAGATCCATACTCAACATTTCAAGAGGTCGTTGATTTTAAATCCAAGGACCATATACGGCTCTGCCAAGGACCAGACAAACATAGATCTAAATATAGATTCCCTTCACTTAAAACTAGAAGCCAACGACCAGTGTGATTCTCGTTAACGATAACGATAACGAAAATGTTCGTTAACGAAAATAAAATGATTTCGTTAACGATAACTATAACTAAAAAATATCATTAACTCTAACTATAACTATAACGAAAATACCAATAACGAAAATTCATCTTTATTTTCGTTAATACAAAAAATAAAAATATGAAGTGCAATATGGTCGATTCGACATAAATGAGAACAAAAAATGCAATAGTTTTATGATGCAATTTGTCAGTTACTTTGGAAACTCGTGTATTCATAAAGCTGAATGCAACCAGGCTTCTAAGGCTTTCATAGCTCTGAGCAAATTGTGAAACAGCGTGTTAATACGCAAAATTTTGCTTATAGCCTTAATCATTGTAGCTAAGTAATAACTAAAATTAACTAAAATAAAAATTCATTAACTATAACTATAACTATAACTAAAAAATAATAATAACTATAACTATAACTAAAATAAAAAACCATTAACTATAACTATAACTAAAATCTGTAAGGAGAATCACACTGCCAAGGACCAAAATATTTATACCATCGATGTATGATTCATACTGCCTGATTAGAAGCTAACGGTGGACGCGAGTAACATACTATTATTCGCTAGATGGAACAATCCCCACCTCTGTATTCAGAGACTGGTCAACCCTATCCGTTCTTACTGCAACCAAAACCTTCAACAACTCCGCCACTGTTTGCTTGCTGACAGTGCCAGTCCCAAGCCTGGAAAAAAAGGAGGAGGGCGACGCTAATGGTCTTTGTTACCACACAGTGGTCGTTAAACAGTAAACAAGCAAAAACCGTCAACCCGGCCACTTTTCCTATGTTCTTGAAAAAAAACTCAGTCGGCAAACCAAAGAAACAGCCACCAGTGAATATGTCTCAATAATCTCTTTTGACTTTTCCAAAGCATTTGACTCTGTTAAGCAGTAAGCACTCGATGAGTTTTTCTCAATAAAACGAATATAGGCCTACTACTATTGACAGCATGTGAAAAACAAATTTAGCAAACCAAAGATCTCATTTTCATGACAGAAATATTAGCATTTTGGTTTTTGAAGCCGTATACACAGTATCCTACACCTGTGAAATAATTAAGGTCACATGTAATCGGTCATGTATTGCATCCGTCAGTTTCTGGGATGCGGATTTATTTACTTGGTTTGTGTGATCTTACTACATCTCTTACATAACCATAAACTTTAATTTGTCCATTTAGAGACATATAAACTAGGACTACACAGATAAATAGAATTTTCATCTCCAATTAAATGACACAATCATGTAGTCTATTTTCCTCTAAGATTTTTGTGGCTCTGTTTTTGCATAATTCTGCTGTGCACATCAGACCACCCAATTGAATATGCTCTGCTACAACCACAATGTTCTTCCCTCTTCTCTCACCTTGTTGAATACAGTAGCCTACATGTTTGCAGCTGCTATTACAAGCGACATCATCAAATTTCTGTTGTATTGTAAAGTAGAACAGATTGTAAGCTAACAATGAACCACAACGGACACAGTAAAATATTAAAAGAGTTTAATCAAACAAGCATCAACCAATGAGAAACATTGTATGCAAGACACATTTCATCAAATGTATAGTCACAAGTCACACAATTTATAACTTTTTACCTACATAATTTGAAATTTACGATTTATGCATAAGTGTAAATGTCTTGTATTCCATCAATTTCAATCCAGATCATTTTTATGCAGGGAAATAGCAAATCGAAGACCTCCATGCAGAAGTGTCATGGGCTTGGTGGTGCAAGAGCACAGCCCTTACTAGTCCAGCGTATAGCCCAAAGAGTTTGGGTGTGACAAACAGTGACTGAGGAAGTACATCCTATCTGGAGGTGCCAAATGACAATCCAGTAGACCATCAGTGTATCAAAAAACCAGGATAGTTATCACGATGTGACATACATGTATGCCCTACATGTACAGTACAATGTAGTCTAAAACTGCATACCGTTCTTAGGAATTCGCCGGCTTCTTTGATCTTCTATATCTATATCTCTGGGACAAGGATAAGAACACAAGTCAGCTTTTACATGACACATAATGTAAAAAGGACGACATTCTGACAACCAAGATTGTTGGGCCCATTGCTGGGCACCAGCGCTTTAACTATGGGCCCAGTGAATGTGGCGGTTTGGGTAATTAAAATAGCCACAAACAGGAATAAAGATACGATACCTAACCTAGTAAACCCAGTACAAACCAAGGAAACTAATGCTTAGAAGAATCAGTGCTCAACTTAATGTGGTGGGGAGCAAGTACATGATTTAGCTATTAAAGCGATGACTGCAAAGTTTTAATTTTAAATTAAATTTTAGTTAAAGGGCAGTTAGTGATACTCAGACATGGTGGTGACACCAAAGTACAGAATTTGCATTCAGGTGTTTGGTAACACCATACATGTAGATTGAATTAATGCCAATTCAAATTAAAGTTTTGTCTGTGCTGATCGTATGGATCGACATCCTGAAATGGAGCCATGTAACACAACCTTTAAAATGTAGACCTTGACCTAAACTTAACATAGAAGAGCAAGGATTTTAACTTTTTCATATTCACTAGAATTACAATAATCAATACCTGATTTGGTTAATGCATCACTTCTCATATTCCAATCTTTAAGTAATTTCTTCCATTGATCTTCACAAATTTTAAAACTTTATTTCAGATTCTGACAGAGACATTCCACATTATTAGCAACTGATCAATGGTTAAGCACATAACAAATCTTCTCTTTTTCTGGGATTTCTTTTTGCCTTCATCTTATTTAAATCTTCTTAACATCTTTCAAAAACCTTCAATCTTCAGAAGTATGAATTTTTAAACTGTACTCTATAGCCTGCTTCAAATCTTCAATCTGTCAAAACATTAATCTTCAGTGAAGTTCTGCCTTCTTCAAATCCATAGATCTTCTGCCTCTTCTAATCAGGTTCTTCTGTTTACTTCAAATCTTCAAAGCCACAGATCTTCAAACGAAGATGTTCTGCCTACTTAAAATCGGCAAAACCATTAATCTTCTAATCAGGGTCTTCTTACTTCAAATCTTCTGCCTAAGCAAATCTTCAATGCCACAGATCTTTAAATAATCTTCTAATCAGGGTTTTCTTATTTCAAATCTTCTGCCTATCAAACCTTCGAAGTCACAGATCTTTAAACCAATCTTCTAATCAGGTTATTCTGCCTATTTCAAATCTTCTATCTTCAAAACTGGATTTTTAAGCAAGTTGTTCCAATTTTCTTCTTTCTACATCAAATATGTAATTGACAGAACCAGGGCCTTCTGAATTTTCATACTTGCAAACTTTTGGCACACCTTTTTCTAATGATTCATGTTCACGTGGGTAAATCTTCTCAAACTCAGGTAACAAGAAAACCTTTCACATTCTAAAAATTGCCATTTTTCAACTTCTTTAACATTTTCTTTTCTTCTTTTACATTTTCAACAAATTCCATCTTCAACCTTATAAACAACAAAATGCAGACAATTAGCTCAAGATTAGCAAAGTTTTAGTTAAAAGATCTAATAAGCCACCTCCTTCTTGACCGTATTCTGTTGTAACAAGCTGTGATATTGTCAAACAGCACACTTGAACACAAATCCATTATATAAGAGCTACAAAAACCAATAGCTACGTTAGAATAGACTCCACTTTCTACGCTACATAAACAAAAAATGCAAATGCACAGTTCTGTTAAATAGTCAAAACAAGTTTAGTGATACCAAGTGTAGTCTATAGTTCATTAGTCCAACAGCTCACACTGCAATATCTAGGCAAAGACTCGGCCATCCCATGTTTTACACTTATGTAAGAAAGCCAAATGAACGGGCTCTCCCACAAATCCAGTGCTAGTAGTACCGACCTAAAGGAAAACATAAGTCAAATACATTATGTCAAGACAAAGCAACAAAATCAGCTATAACTATTGTTCACCTAGTAGAGTAATAAACAGTGTCAAAAGCTCACTGCAAATTTAACATTGCCGAACACGATACTGGTTAGAAATTAAGTTTAGGCAGATAATAGCACAAAACTCTTTCCACATAGCAAGCAAAGTTCTTCTGAAGCCAAGATATTTAAATAACTATAAAGCATGTCACAATTATTATACCAAACTACCAAATTATTGGTTGTTCAAATATTACCTCATCTTCTGGTTTAACAGACATTTAATTATTACACAAGTGAACCAATAATACTGAAGGTCTTTATAAGGAAGATTGGAACAACTGTAAGAATAAAATGAGCCTAGCACAGTTAAACAATGTCAAATCTGCAGAGGATATTAAACATTTCAGAACATTGTTATTCATTAGAATCTACATAGTAAAACCAATAAATTTATGAATTCATTGTCATACACCACTTTTAAGTACTCACGTGGAGAGTAGGAGGGAGATCTGGAATATGAGCGAGAATAACGCTGTTTGCCAAATGGCGATCGTGACCGACGTGAAGTTCGGTAGCCACTACTACAAAAAGAATCAGAATTCAACTGACAAATACAGTGAAAATAATTTTACTTAAGCACCAACTTCTTGCCTTTCCAGTAAACATCATATAAGAAACAAAATATTAAATATACTAGAACCCCTAGAGGGGCTATATCGAGGACAACCTTATAAAGATGTGTTATAAGGAAGGCGTTCTCTAAATAGAGGATCCATATACTCAACCAAGTTACATTAGAATTCATGTTATATTGAAGCAGGTTATATGGAAGGTCTGGTGTAACTGATAAATTGGAATAAAAGAGAATGTGTAGCATACATCATACACGAAACGAACATAACCTTGATATGCATGTTACTATATGAAAAAGAAAACATTTATAAAATCAAATGCATTTGTGGTGTTACATAATTCAGATGTAGGTGTCATTGAGTGATACGTACGCAGATGGTCTGCCCAAATACACCCCAGGCGTTGGAGTGTGGGCTCGTTCAGTGATGGAATAGTCCACACGAATTCTTCTGCCGTCAATCTCGGTGCCTGGCCCCATTTCTTTTGCCTGGGTTTATCAGCAAAGAAATAAACTCAATATTACACACTAATCACATCACTCAATAAAATAGCTAGGACAAACTTAGCCAGATATTTTACTCATAACCGACATGTCTGTCACAACTAGTTCTTTGGTGTGTGAGTGGCAGCTGACTAATTCGAGTGCTTGCCTTGTGAAACCTCGAGCCTCCTCTGAGATGATTACAGTGCAGGGACATTGAGCAAGTTTTCAAGCACAATTGCTCAGCTCGATTGATGATACATTGATGATTTATCACCAGACAGTGGTGTTTAGTAACTTGATACATTGATGATTTATCACCAGATAGTGGTGCTTAGTAACAGCAGTAATAATAATCTAATAATACAGTTGGATTGAATCAACATGCAACTGGCAATAAAAATGCATTTCATTGCAAACATTCGGGCCAAGAGAAGACCATCCCGCACATGAAGTATATCAAAACTTGTAGTGCTCAGTCACATTCAAAGTTACATAAGACTGTATACATTAGTAAAATATCACTCAGACAATTTTATTTATAAATCAGCATCTGGATATTCTGTCAACAGAAAAACTCCAGTCACACATCAGAACTGCAGCAATTCCTGTGGTTACAATCATTGAACACTGATGCAAAATATTATCACCATCTGTCATGTTGTCGCAAGTACTGATGAATAAATTACAATCTAGCATCACTGCAAGCAGCAACATTTTGGCCAATTTTTAGCAATTGAGCATCATACCTCCACTGCATCTTCGATGTGTTTATAGTAGATGAAAGCAAATCCTCTGGAGCAGCCTGTCTGGTGGTCATAAACGATCTGTAGCTCATCAATCGGTCCAAAGCGCTCAAAGACGTCTCGAAGGTCACGTTCCTGTGTGTGCAAGCTCAGACCAAACACCCCCAGACAACGACTTGCTCCAGGATGTTCCTACAGTTGTAAGTATCAAGACACAGTTCAGCGCATTTTAACACTTTTAACGATGAGAGTGTACGTAAAGCGACTGTTAAATCAAAATACCATGCAGCTTGTCATTAAAGCATTATGTACCTCAAAAAACACCTTTCACCTATGATTATCTAACAGATTGAAACAAGTGGCAACGGTACATAAATGTAATGGGATACTAAATTCCATGATAATTGTCAAATACATGAGAAGGCACGAAGGGCTCAAAATGACGTGCAAAAGCAGTTAATTAGCAACAGTTGTTCTCAAATCACCATCTATAAGACTACTATAAATAATAATAATACTCAATTCAAAACCCAAAATCATGTTTACCATGTTACATTACAACACACGGAATTACTCAGCTAGAAAAGCTGAACACCTTACCCTGTCGCCTTGATGACGGCGCCTGTGTGACATCGGCGAACGGCTGCGGCTTCTGTGGTAACTATAACGTTCATCTCTGTCACTAGACAAAAAATCAAGAGCTCAAATAGTAAATCGCTACATGTAAAGCACAGTCAAACTAAGGCAAATTTACTCATTTGACTCATTTGTTGTCTATTAATTCAGCATTTAGATCTTTGGTTTTACTCTTGGCAGAAGTGCACAACCTGAAAACAGTGATCCAACACACAGATCAAATAGGAGTCGGCTGGCAACTGTGGCTTGCCACGTTAAAAAAACTGAACATGGGAATTTTGAAGGACTTGCTTCACTGAACTGCTAAAAGAGGACACTCGTTATCTCTATTGTAATTAATTTTATATAGCAGCTCTTCAAGAAAACTCATCAGAGCACTCAGTGGCCTGTGCCCAGGGTTTGCATCTCAAGGCATTAAATAACACAGACTATTGCTTGTTTGGTCCATGCAGTATATACCAGAGATGGGCAACTAATCTATTAGATTCTAATTGATTACCTAATCGATTAGACAAACAGCTAATTCTAATCGATTAGCTACAAGATGCTTTTTAATTCTAATCGATAAGCAAATTTCACTAGCTAATTCGAATTCTAATCAATTAGCAATTTAACTAATTTCTCAGCAACATCGGCAAATTACGATCATCTCTAGACAGATAATCTTTTCACAGTTATTCTGTGCTTACTATCTTGAATATCGCCGTCTGCCAGGGCTTCGTGATCGAGAGCGAGAATAGCCACGACTGTAGCTTCGTGATCTAACAAACATTAGCATTAAAACCCACTGAGGAAAGTTACAAGAAACTTAATGAAGATCATAACAGGACTCAAGCAACCTTACGTTAGAAGAAGAGTAGTCCATTAAAAAGAGTAGACCCTTAAGCCTTGAGTAAGCAGTCCCTTAGGCCTCCATGGGTATGAAGTGTTAGTGACTTCATATGAGGACAAGTGGTCAGTCCTTTCCTTTGCTGTCTCATTTTCCACTGACATTGTATGGTCAGTGTACCCATTATAGCTGTGTTTGCTAGGGGTACAGGTGGAGCAGAAATCTCGAACCAAATTTCTGGCAGGGATTTGAACCCCCGACCTCTCGATTGACAGTCCAGCACACTAACCACTACACTATCAAGCATCCACGATTGATTCACAAAAGTAAAAGCATAACAAGGTAAATGTAATTTAGCATAACAGTCTCATGATATCAATTCAACATCAACTTGTAGTTAACTCTTCCACAAAAGAAAAACAAAATATCTGTGTGACAAAAATTACCCATACTTAATGGTTAAACTGTGCACGTGCATACCTTGACCTGGAATGTCGTCTGCCGCGACTACGAGACCTGGTGCGTCTACGGCGGCTCCTCGATCTGGAAATATCAGGCATTTCAGAATACACTTTAACTGAAATAACTACATTAGAAGGCTCTTTTGTAGCCACAACAAGAACTGCCTTATAACAAGACTGTGTCACGTTGTCACGAAGAGGCTGAACTAATTTTTTTTATCAATGTTCTGACCATGTTAGATCAGAATTTACTTTAACCCATTTACCGCCGCTATGAGAAATAGTCACTGCATTATGCTGTAACTGATAGTAGGTCATCAATATGATGCCAATAGACTTCTGGCAGTGCATTTTTATTGGAACAATAAGTGGTGTCCTAGTTACAGGATGTTGCGTTTTCGCAACTTCGGCAGGAAAGATGAATGTGCTTATTACAATAATGTTCTATTAGTGTATCGATTGTATTCGTGTTAATTTCAATAAAATTGTTTGTGCTTGCTGTCAACTGAATTAAGTTCAATGTCACTTGGTTTCATGGTACTCAGCAAAGCATTTGTATCGTATTGTATTGCATGTGTTAATTTATATAGCGCCGACCACAGCAGTGGCCATTCAGTAGCGCTCCCAGTGTGAGAACCCCTAGAGAAGAAGAAGGTTTTGAGGAGGGAGAAGGCTAAAGGAAGAGACCCAGAAATAATGATAACACGTAGAGGGGAAGGAAGGCTGGAAGGGCATTCCATAGGGAGGACCCAATAGTGGCAAGAGATCTAGTTTGGGCCATAGTGGTCCTAACTGGTGGAACAAAAAGAGCATGCCTGACCAAGGAGCGAATGCGATCCCTAAGATTTTTAGGAGCAATGCCCAATTTGGATTAAAGGACTAGGAAAAGAACTTTGAACTGAATTCGAGCTGTGAGAGGAAGCCAGTGCAATTGATTGATCATAAACGAGGAGATATGCATGCCAACTTTGCATTCGATACACGTGTATTACAAGGTGCCATGGCGCGACCGACAATGCAGTCGACGGCCATCCTCGCTCTTGGCTATGATGTGGTCAGCATCAGAGGAGCCGCGTGGGTCGTACAGCTGTTTCAGCTGGATGGGATTCCACGGTGAAGCCTTGGGCATTGTTCTTCGGTACCATCTGCCGAATCATCATTTTGGTCCTGATGGCTTCACAGCAAGCAGCGAGATGACTACCCTGCGACGAATTCAAATTCATCAACTCTATTGCTGTGCACTCTTTGATACAGAAACCATGCATTACAGACAGTGATGTCAATGCAGTTTGTGAAGAGCGACCACCACCATTTCTTTCCTTGCACTGCAATTCGGTACTTGGCGACGTAATTGTCCATCTGGTCAACCCTCCATGTGTGCATTGTATGATGAAATGCGATTAGACTGAACTCGTAACAACAAAGTGTGCCCAGTGAAGAGTGGCAGCACTGAGTACGCATGGGCGAGCCAGAAAAATATTTCGGAGGGGGTTTTAAGATTTCGGGAAGGTTCCATTGGAAATGGTCGCAAAAGTTCGTTTTGTTGTATTTTACATGTAAAAGCATATAAAAATGTTTTAGGAAACTTATTGGGGGAGGGGGGTTGAACCCGTATAACCACCCCCTAAATACGCCCATGTGAGTATGCCATCGTTAATGAAGCACTAGACTGAAATTGTTGTAAGTAATCGTAAACTGACATAAGTTTATCTGAGTTACTATATGTCGCAATGTGTAAGTTACTTATAGCGCATTCCGCCGAAGTTGCGAAAACGCAACATCAAAATTTCGCTCATTGGGGCATCAACATACAATGAGGCATACTATTAAGAAACAAGTAATATTAAACAATCACATAAGTACTCCAATGAGACAGAATAGCTTCTTAGAAATATAACGTCTTACGACAGAAAAAAATTATTGAAGAAAACCACTAATTAGACGTGAAAAACAAAAAAGTTTGCGCTACTCAAAAAAATAGCAGACACTCTCACAGAATATTATATTTGCTACCAGCAGACGTCATTGACACCTAGTAAGTAAAACAAAATGAATTTATGTGGGTTTTTCGTGTCTTCAATTTTTCCCCGATTTTCAAACAGTGCGTTGCGTTTTCGCAACGGTGGCGGTAAATGGGTTAATAAGGCAGAGCATAATAATGTGTCAATGGAGTACAGCTGCTACACATCTAGCCCATCCTGCATAGAGCATAAGAGTGCTAATTTAGCAAAAGTCCCTTCAAGGGAAAATCCCGGTTGCTCCTCTACATCCCAGTCTCTATATCCCTGTCACAAGTATATTTGTTCTCATATCATTTATGTGATGGCACCAGGGGCCATATTCATGAAGATAGGAGTAAGCTATTCGGGAGTAGCGCCTACTCCGGGAATAAATATTCTCTGAATAAAACTTAGTCGTAGTCGGTATTCATAAACAGGCGCAGACGGCCGATTAGTTACTCTGAGCGTAAAGTGCGCTTACGCTGGGTTTTCCCAATATTTGAGTGGTCATCGTTGATCGCGCATGCGCAAGAGCTACGGTGAAATTGGAACAGATCAATGCCTAAGGCCAAAAAAAAATAATGGTGTGTTTCCGGTAACAGAGTTAAAAAAAAACTGGGTAGGTAGGTCGGAAAATAATTTTATTTTGGTAAAATAATTTTATGCAGTGATTTCCCAAAATTTTGCCACCATTATTTCCATTGAAAGACCGCTAGTTTCCGAACGTCTCTGCTTTAGTGAATGCACCTATAATGTCGCGATTCTGAATCTCCGGCATGCAAAGGGGCCGAGGATGAGCTTAATGTACCGTATGTGAAGCAAAAAAAATTTTTTAAATTTCAGAAAAATTTTTTTTTACAAAATTTTCCGTAGAAAAAAATTTTTTTTACAAAATTTTCCGAGTCGCGGCAAAAAATTGACTCGGTCGCGTTACCGGAAACACACCATTATTTTGTTTTGGCCTAACGGAAAGATGCGGCACTTCGAATGCAACATCGTCAGAAATCTCGTCAAATTTTAACATTTTGTGACGGCGAAATGAAAGGCAATTTAAAGGTCGCCGTTGGCGAACAAAACGAGTTAATTACAGATTCTCTTAAACACTTATTGCTGTCTAAAACGTCGTCGAATGCAACGAACAACGACGGCCGCCATTTTGTTAATCGCCTTTAAGCTGTGAATAGAGGACTTACTCCTACCTCAGAGTCGGAATAGCCTTATTCGCAGAGTAGAGCGTTGCGCCTGTCTCATGAATAGTGAATTAACCGCTACTCCCGCATAGGCCAGATTTAAGCCATGAATAGGAGTTAGTCATATCTCATGAATCCCGCCCCAGCGTTATACGTAGCCTGTTCCTGAAATGGACAATGTCTCGACATTTCTAAATGTATAATTATACAGATGGTGCTACAGTTACTACCATAACACTATCTATTGTGACAAACTGACGTCATAAAATTCTTTTTTTTCAATGGCAATTTTATTTTTTATTTACTACCATAACACTTTCTACTGCATCACTATTAATATGACAAAACAATGTCACAAAATTCATTTTATGTGTTTAATTGGCAATTTACTACTACAACACTTTCTACTAATAATATGGCAAATGACATCACAAAATTCATTTTATTTTATAAAACCCATGCACTTAATAATTCATTTCCCATTTATTGATTTAAATGGCCACATTACCTAGTACGAGACCGGTACGATCTGTCTCTTGATCCGTGCCTGGAATAAGAACGGGAAGCAGAGCGGCTATCCTACAAGAACACAAACAGTAGGCAATGCATATAAATGCCTTCTTTCAAGTTGTCTGAGTCGTAGTACGCACACCATCCATCCGACACAATATGCGTTCCTGGAAGAATGCGTTCTGCAGTTACTCCTTCCAGAGTTTCCAAAGTATGATCGCCCACTTCTAGCTGATAACATCTTCCAGATCTTCTTTCACTAGCACAGAAAGCCCAGTGACATTCATTGAATCTACATCTGTTATAAATGTATCCTAACTTAAACCTGTCGATGATATGACACTTTCATCTATAAAGTCGTTTTGACGCCCATAATCGCACTATCCCTCAGGCAAATGGCATGATGAGGAAAACTTTCATCATTATGATGATGAGATATAGAATTATATGTATAATTCTATAACATAATTATGACTGTCCTGATCAGTTTAATACATGATGTATGTTTATTACCATGTCTGTACACCAGAATGCGGATAGCAATTGGTCAACTAAGAATATTCTTATCTTATCTGATTGTGCTGATGCGTGCATCAATACACAGGGTGAGGGCTCAAAACCTTTTTCTTCTCGAATCCCCGAAAGGAATTTCGGCCGGGTCCCCCAAATTGATTTTCTAAGTCCGACCCGAATGAACATCAATAACAGATAAACATTTGAATAGGCAGTATATCGATATACATCAAGGCCACTCTAGGTCTTTGTCATGTTTACAATTTAACTTTGAATAGCTCGGCCGCTTTCTAAAAAACTGTTTTCGGGAAATCGGGCTTTTGTTTGCTTTTAGCGTTTTCGGGGATTCGGGCTGACCCCAATACACACTCCTTCACTTGAAGCATAATTATTTGGCACCACGTATCGTACAACAGCGTAACACGCACACACCAAAGCCACAATGGAGTCATTTAATTTACAAACCTAATTAATTCAACAACATACCTCGCGGTCACTCATGGCGGACTTGGATATGAATTTTGAAACGATAAATTGATACACAAAACTAAATAATTTATAAAAAGCAAAATCTGCTTCTCAAATACACAAAATGGCCGACCATGCCAAAACGGAAATCACTGATGCACTGCACAAATATCAATAAGCCCAAAGCATTCCAACGAAAGCCCACATTAACGTAAGTAAGCACAATAAATTGTGCTTCTCTTAAATCTTGAGGATCTTTCCTAAGACACGCGTTTAATAAAAAAGCCTGAACCTAAATAATTCTAAACTCATTCCTTTAGTGGACAAATGGAATCTGGTTATTAATAGGCGCTTGATTAAAAGCAAAATATATGAGGCAGGTTCAGCATGCTTCTGTCAAAACAGTGACTCACCAGCAAACTTGTGGAGAAAACTATCCTGCCAATAAAGACGAAACTTATACAATCTACAGTATATTATCGATATATTATTTCTGTTACGGAAAGTACAAGTCCAATCTTTAAATGTAGTTGTAATTGCTTTTAATATTAGATGGCATTTGCAAGATCTTGCTACTGGCTACACATTCATCACAGCTAATTGTCATAGTTAGTGTTTCAAGGCGAACATCTGGCAAACTGAAATTTAAAATAATACACACAATAATAATAGAACCCAATGGAATTACTTACTGTAATAAAAAAGAAATTTATCGCATAAAATCTTTGAACTGAGTGGGTGATTCTCTCTATCCCACTTGTATGTCTGTGGTTCGTCCTAATGATGTTTTATTCGTCGAGATATTTTAAAGAATTTAATTCATTTTCTTCACTTTTGTCGAATTTTCGTTTCTTTAGACATTTATGAGCCAAGGTAGTCTACCCGACCGAGGTTTTAGATGTAAAAACTAATTGAATTTGAGCCGATTATTACGTTTGAACATGCCATGTTTATTTTGTAATAGGATACTTTCAATTGCTGGTATTTCTGGATATTTTACGGATTACTCCGGATCCCTACTTTTAAAGGAATTATGAATCTGAAAGGTTGTTTAATCGTGTTTTAAATTCCGCATACTCAAACAATTGGTTTATTACATTTTCATTGTTACAAATATTGTTTCGAAAGAGTCTACGGTATTTAAACATTTATATAGCGCTATTCGCATAACCACGCCAGCAGCTGTCCAGATTCAGCACGAAGAGGATTTTAGTTGTTGTCTCATACATGATGTAGAAAGTAGAGAGCTGTGATTCTGACCTAACAACATGACTGTTGTGGTTTTTGATTGCCTATGAGTAAGCTGGTCTACATGTTGCAGCTTAAAAAACTTAGGAGCTTTGTATTTCACTATGTTAGAGAAAAAGACTCAGGACCTCTTATACCATATTATCTCTCTTATACCTTGTTATGCCTCATATACCTTATTATACTTCTTATACCATATTAGATATGGTCATATACAAGAGAGCAGAACTTAGAATAGCTTTGCAGTACAAAGTATTTGCCTAATTCTAATCTGACATGGTTAATAACTCCTATAGCTCCATTATCACAAAACACTGTGCTCAGTCAGTGGTGACTCAGGTGAAACCATAGTAACAAATATTGAAGTTCTATCAAGTCTGGTAGGTCAGAGTAAACCAGTAGTGAGGCTGCGGTCTTGTGACCTGCAAAGACCGTGATAAAACAGGTTTCTGATGTACAATTGTAGTTGTTATATAACACCTCTTCAAGAAACTCATGCCAACCTAAATACACGAGACGATGATTGAACAGAACGATCCTCAACCTCTTGTGATATAGAGGCATGGAAAGTAGAAGAATCTCTTGTTGCAGGTTGAATGGAAACCTGTTCGAGATTGAGGGTGAACCAAATATGAATATAAAAACCGACATAAGTGTGTGTCTAAGTAAGTAAGTGAGTATATTCTTTATTAGCCAACTGCTAATAGCCCTTTGATGTACAGACATCTAATAAACACTGTGTCTATGTGTATATGAATGCTTTTAGATATCGGTGGCAGACAGAACCGGTTTTATCGCCTATTAAACTAACATGTTCTTGTTTTCAGGGAAAAGGCATTGCTTCGACTCCTGGTCGCGGAAAAACAAACAACATTTTGCCGGTCCACGTTCAAAATCGGTAGAACCACTGGTCATCACATTATATTTCCTGTGAAGCTGTTGTTGTTTTTCTCTTAAATGCTTATGGCGTATAATTTGCCGTATATCCCACGGCAAAATGTAAGTAATGTAAAGCTTCGTTGTCGCATTGTGGATCACTTGGAGGCACTTGTTTGCTTCACTTGATTACTGGGTTGCCATTTCCTTCCCAGCTTGTGCTGGTACTAAGTTAAGTAAGTAAGTAAGTAAGTATAGCCTTTATTACTCCATTAGAAAACACACAATGGGACATCGAAATAGAATGTAAAATAACACATAGAAGTAATAATAATGTATAGTAATAATAATGAATAGTAAAGTTCAAAAACATGTTAATAAGTGTTAGCATTCCTGTTAATGAATCCCTTTCTAGTAAGGAGGTCAGAACGTGGAATTCATGGTTGTGAGGCCGGGGCCGTGAAGGGTATTATGATTCATGAACTGGAGGGAGTAAACCGTGGAGAACATGCCCAGGGTTAGCCAATATATTGGCTAAAATATGGGAGCGCGGTCAGCTTACACTGCTTTGTAATAGTGACGAGCAAAGATTTTAACAGGGAGGAAGATGAACTACTGAAAGAGAATTGGCTTGCGCAGTGCGTTTGTAGGGCGCAATGGTGCATTCTGGTCGAACCAGAGGTAAAATCATGAAGTTTCCTATCTCTGCAATCCATCAGTGTAGCTTCGCTTGGGAAGCGGAAAAACGAAATTCCATAGTTCTTTGCGCTGGCATTACCACAGTTACAGGTTGCACAATAGTGCGTCATGTTATCTAACTTTCTACTCGGCTAAAATGCCTAATTTCTATTAAGGTCTTCGATTAAAACGATTTTTAACCGATGGATTTTATTTAACATTGCAGAGATAGGAACTCTGTGTTATTTTACCTCTGGATAGACCAGAAGCCCTTGCGCGCCCTCTTTCGCAGTTTTGTCATTAGTAGTTCATCTTCCTCCCTGTTAAAATCTTTGGTGACGAGTGTATGTGAAGAACTTGCAGATGTCGATTCCACACAGCTCATCAGGCTGGTTCCTGCAGCCATTGGAGTACAGACCAAGGGTGCTATCAGGAGTGTAGCTTTGCCCCACAAATTGGTGGTGACTAATTCCCTGCCATGATGTGATACTGTCAACTGCAACTAGATGGATGATGTCACTAATTTATGCAAAAAGTAAGTAAGCTGGCGTGAAGGCATGTATCAGCATTGCGGTAGTTAAATATGCAGGAATACACCGCTGTTAATTTCGTTGCTTGAACTTGCATCAAACCAAACTGGCGCTGTCATTTTGCAGAAACATTTCAGCACAGCACCAAAAGTTGTTCATGTTGCATAAATTGGTGACCCATCTGGTTCTGTATTTACATTACATTACGTGACATAGTGATGACTGTCACCACCACTTTTGGTTAAGTGCAGACACTGCTATCAGTCCACCACTATAAAAAGTTACGCCTATATTACATTATGCCACATTACGTTACGTTACATGACTTTCGTGCACTGTGTGTCTTAGAAATGGTGTTAGTTGACTCGGAGCTTGAGATGCAGAATGTTGTGCTTAAAACCATGGTCGCAGAACCTGAAGATGGTGAACAGACTAGCGACATTCAGGTGAGGTCGTGACCCACTTTGTTGACTTTGTTGACCCACTTCGTTGACCCACCACTTCGTTGACCAACTTTGTTGACATACTTTGCTGACGCACTTTGTTGACCCATTTTGTTGACCCACTTTGTTGACCAACTTCGTTGAACCCACTTATGGCTATGCGTCGTCAAGTATGACAAATGTAAGGCTGAATTTATTCTTTGGGATAATTATTAAGTGGCCTTATGTGATGTTCATCGCAGTTAAGTGGTTAGCATGCTAGGCTGTCAACTCAGGTCAGGGGTTCAAATTCCAGCCAGGGTCGAAAGTTACAAGATTACTTTTCCACTACCACTTCCATCCTGTGAACTCATCTGTGTTATTAGCTATTATAATATTTATTTACGACTACTGTAGAACCACTGAACCAGTGTCCAATGCACAGGGCATTAGCAATGGCCAACCATAGCCAAGCCATAAACGCTTCCAGAAGATCAGTCCATTGAGCATACACTGACTGGAAAGATGAGAGAGCGAGAGAGGATTGACCATTCACACTCCTATCAAGCCTTAGAAAATAAAGTCGCTGACTCTTCCGGTCCCATAACCGTGAGCTCCCAATGTTTGACAACCTGACTCGGAAATGCTAACTTGCCAAGATGCCATACAAATAAACAAGGTTTCCGTAGATCTATATTTAAGCTTTCATTTTACCCCATGACTAATCCTAACTCTTCCGCCCCATGTTCCCCTTACTTACTGAGATTTCACTATCATGACTGCTTTGCAGGGCTAGCATAAGTTACTGTTTTTTGTTGTGTTATATGTGCATATAAGTAAGTAAGTAAGTAAGTGTGTTCTTTATTAAATGCTGGCAAACGCACGGCGCTGTACATACAAAGTTATACAAAGTTATCAAATAGTAGCTAAAAAGTTAGTAAATAGTAAACTAAAAATATTTTAGATACTATTCATGTTGGAGGTTTGAGGCATAAAAAAGGTACTATTTGAATTGGCAGATGTATATCTGCCGATTGATTTAAATAGTACCTTGTGTCTTCAGAAATAATGTCTTCTGAAAAAAGAACCCTTAGGTAAACTCAAATAAACTAAGCTAACATTTATGAAATGTAGTGAACAAAAAAAGTTTCTTTTCCTTACTAATAAATTTTATAGTTTACAAGCGGTCTCTTTAATATGAAGTCATTTTGTTATGTAATTAATTTTCTGACTCTAAACTACCAAAGACATAATCTGCGTGTGTCCAGGACAGTTGGGAACACCACCACCATTTCAAATATAAACTTGTGTGGAGCTATGTAATTGATAATTACGACAACATTGACTGCTTCAAATCAGTATTTGTAAAAAAAACAGAGGACCACGTTAGAGCTGTACTGATATCGCTTTTTGCCGATTATGCCGATACTGCGTATAGCCGATTATTAAACTGCCAATACCCATTATGAACCGAATATTTCATTATTTGTTTTGTCAAAATGTTCGGTTGAAACATAAACAGTAATCTATCGTCACAACTATAAGGGTGGACCAATTAAATTGGGAAGTTGTTAACGATACGTTTTAATGTGTAAATAATAAGGGATGTAAAACGATGGATGAAAATCGATGAATATGCAATAATTCAAGTAAAATTATAAAATTATTACACAATTTTGACATCGGCACCGATTAACCGATTATTTCTGACGATACCCGATTATACCGATTGTTCTAATAATCGGCCCTGTATGGCCGTTTAATCGGTACAGCTCTAGACCACGTGTCCAGTTGTATAGCAAGTTCAGTGCCCAACAAGCTGAACTTACGAGCACTTTTTTTCACCCGAAGGCTTCGGAAGGCAGAAAGAACACATATGAACATTGTTGCTACTTCCTTTAAATTTTTAAGTCGAAGAATTGTACTTTGTATGGTTCTATGGCTTGGTGCCTTTTTTGTGTAAATACTCATTACTGTAATTTAGATAAGTATCCTTGACTCCGTTACTATTTCATGCCATTCATTCATTTCAGATATTTATATAGCGCCCCTTCAAGATTCCTACTCAGAGGCGCTCCCGACTACAGCGCGGACACTGAATCGGAGTTTCACGCCGAAGCGCATGAGCAAAGTGAAGGACTTGCCCAGGGTCCCTACGCGGCGGTTTGAGGTGGATTCGAACCCGCAACCCTCCGGCTGCAAGGCACCAAACACACCCCCTTGAGGTGGATTTGAACCCACAACCCTCCGGCTGCAAGGCACCGAACATTCTTCACCGCGCCCCACAACTATGTGGGGCGCGGTGTTTCTATGGGTGTTTCTAATATATTAGGGCACTGTGCTCTGTTCTTCTCTGGCCTTAAGACTGTCCTGTTTGACCGGGGTTGGGCTGGGAGTGCTCCTAAGTAGACTGTCTTCAATGGGCGCTATATAAAACTGCTGTATTAATAATAATCATATTAAAAAAATTTCTTTAAAATATACAATTATTGTAATTTATCTTGGGGTTCCTTTTTCTGGACACCGTGTACAACACCTATTGGTTGAATTTCTGATTAGAATAAACTGATTTAAACTGAACAACAGGAAGTCGTCTGCTACACTGCCCCAAGCCAGAAGCTGGACCGCAGCAATTCCTACGCTTCGCTGGTTTCAACAGTTGTGGATGCATGTCGGATATGCCACTGCGAGGCAGAGCGTGGTGCCCCGCTGATCTCGCCGTGTTCGTGTTCAGGCACTCTGAAGTATGTGCACCAGTCTTGTCTTCAGCAGTGGATCAAGAGCGCTAACACAAAGTCGTGCGAACTCTGTAAGCTGGACTTCCAGATGACGACTAGCGTCAAACCGCTCTGCAAGGTGAATGAATACCTCGGCTTATTTATTGCAATTTATTTATTTGTTCATTTGGTTTTTTATATGTGTGTAATGTAATATATGTATGTATGTATTTGGCCATTTATGTAGCCCCTCAACACTCAGTGTTTACGTGTAGAGTGCCACACCATGTCTGTTAGTTCGTTATTTATTTTCGTTCGGCAAGGTGACTGATTATTTGTTTTAATTAGTTATTTATAGTTAGTCAGGCAGTCTGTGGGACATGGTAGCCGATTGGTTACAGTCATAGTTGTAAAAAACGTTTTTTTCGTTTTTTATTCTTGTCCAAAAAACGTCCTTTTTTTGTTTTTTATTTTTGGTCACGTTTTTTCCCGTTTTATTTTGTATGTAACTTTATTTATTTATTTACTGTCTGCTATTATTTTTTTTAATTTTATTTTTGTCTGATATCCCTTACGTTGTCTCCAGGGCTGCCGACAGAAATTCCGGGCCCCTAGGCAGAGCAGTCACGGAGGGCCCCTAACAGATAATACGACCCTAAATTTTCCTTACTTCCGCAAAAATTTCTGATGACCTTTTTTTTTGGCTTTTCCGTGAAATTGTCAGAAAGAAAGTCACAAGAGCCGCATTTTGCGCCCTCCCGGCACCCCCCCGCCCCCGTTACGCCACTTATATTTTATAAGGCATAAAATCACATAAACTTTGTATATCTGATTATAATATATATCATAAGTTGCTTGCGAGCCCGGCCCGGGCCCCTAAAAGTCGCCGGGCCCCTGGGCATTTGCCCCCCTGCCTCGCTCTCGGCGGGCCTGGTTGTCTCCCTCCCTTCAAGGATTCATCTAGTTTAAGTCACTATTTAGTGTCATCAGTTGAGAAATAAACAGCACAGTAGGCCTACGGGAAATAAAATTTATAAAAGTTATTTGAATTTCTAAGTTATCCAAAATGCGAAATGTTGTCTCTGTACACAGTAATGTCTGATTAACTGATAAACTGACTGATATTACTCCATATTAAGTTTTTATATAAGTCAGAATTGTAAGTACAATTTTTAATTAAGTATACTCTATACTTACAAAGTTTAGTTTTTTATTGTTTATGTCAGCATGAACCTATGTGGACTTATGTATACAATTTAAATTTGAAAAGATTTCAATATTTTTAATTTCTTATTAAAGCAAACTTATGAAAAAGAAAATAATTGTTGAAGATTAATGTTACTTGGTGTTTACTAATAAAGGTATGTCTTTTGCTAATTAAAATAAAATTGTATAAACAAGGTTTTTAATTTTAAAATGCAGTAAAAGTTGTAGCAAAGTCAAATTATTTTCTTTATCGTTTTTTCCCCGTTTTTTTCCGTTTTTTATTTTTTGGAATAAAACGAGGTTTTTTTCCGTTTTTTATTTTGATTTGGTCGTTTTTAACAACTATGGTTACAGTAATTGCCTTGTTAGTTTTTAACACAGGTAGTATGGGTTCGAGTCTCCCATGAGACGGTAACTGTGTAGGGACCTTGAACAAGTCCTTCACTGCACATCACAGTTTATTGATGCTTAGTCAATAGATAGTGGCGATTAATAAAAGAATAATTAATTATGATGATGCTAGGTATAATAGTATTAATATAAATTTATGTTTGTTGTCTCCATTAGGTGATTTTCTCAGCTGTTGATTCGATTTCTTATGACTTGAATGCTTATAAATTTATTTCTCTGTGGCAAAACTTATAGATGTTGTTACATATCAACATGTGGTAAAATCATTCAGTCAGTGCAGCTCTGAGTAGCTGGGTTGTTGTAGTCTCTCAGTTATCATTTTCTTTCTGTCAAGGAGTCACTCATTCAATTAGTCGACTTTCATTCATTCATTCATTCATTTAGTCAGTGATTCCTTCAATTCCTTCAGCTTATCATTTATCTACAAGGATGAATGGATGAATGAATACCTGGTTTGGCTTCTGAAGGTAGCATTAAAAGAAGGTTTTCAACACTGTCTCTTTCAGTCAATAACTCAGTCTGTTAGTGTACTTTAATTAATTAATTGATTAATTCATTCAGTCAGTGATTCTTTTAATTAGTCAGTCAGTCAATTTGTGTGTCATTTATTCATCCATTCATTCTCTCTGTCAGGATAAGGTCTGCACACTGCTCTTACTATTACAAAACAACCTCCTTATGACATGACACCTCTTACACCCTCCAAAGCTTGGATTATGAGAAAGTTCTGACTTTGTCTCGTTTCTTTCATTTTGCAGTGGCAGAAACTGGAAATGACGAAAGTGGAGCGTCGCAAGATCGTCTGTTCCGTCACTTTTCACATAATCGCGATCACGTGCGTCGTCTGGTCGCTCTACGTTCTCATCGATCGGACTACGGAGGAAATAAGCACCGGAATCCTGCACTGGCCGTTCTGGACAAAACTTATCGTCGTTGCTATCGGATTCACGGGCGGTCTCGTGTTCATGTACGTACAGTGCAAAATGTACATCCAGCTGTGCCAGCGATGGCGAGCGTACAACCGCGTCATCTATGTTCAGGACTGCCCGATGACGGCACGTATTAGAAAGTCCCAGCAGATGGCGCTACGGGCGGCGAGCGTGCACAAGTCGGAGGTGCAGTGCGAGCAACAGTTGGAAATGCATCTGCTTTGATGCGACTATTCGTTTTGAAGAACGTCGTGAAACGATTGGTTATCGTGTGTCTGTTAACCCCTTGCAAACGCCTCGGTTCCCTGCCGGGGTTTCGGGCGTGACGAATTACGTGAAATTTCATTTGCGTTCTTTGCATGAAAGAATGTTGGTATTTTTTCGGTAGGGAGTCTGCTTCAAGTCAATTGAATTTGTAGGATAACTAGGGACGAAATGGAAGTAGAAACCATGTTGTGCGAGGTTCAGTTTTCAGAGTCGATATGTGATATAACCGTTTCATCTTTACATACTATCAATGGTGTAATGTTGGGTCCTTGGGTCCAGAGTTGGGTCCGGGATGAGATCTGCAAAATAGGGGCCCCTAAGAGCCTGAGTTTGTGCAAACGTTGTCCTGCATGGGGACTGGAAATGTGAAGTCACGCTGTTGCCTGATGCATGTATTATCGTTTAGCTTCGAGTAGGTTAGGGCTTAGCAGCTTGAGGCATAGCAGTTTCGACAGTAATTCCTATCCGTTGCATAATGTTCAGTGTATTGTAATTGATCATTGCAAGATATTTTTGATTGAAATGTACAGCTTAAATAAAAACTTGTACAAGAGGGGAAGTGTATCTGGCAGCCATGCAAGGTGCACCTTTTGAATATACCAGATACTCATTATAATGCTATCTTTGGGAGCGACATAAAGAACACCTTATAGCGAGGCCACATTATGATAAGGTAATTTTCTACAATGGAATTCAATTTGGGTCCATGTCTAAATTATTATATTAGAATTTGTATTATCAGAAATCGTTTTGTAATGGGTCTTCGGTGTAATTTATGTGTCTGATGTTAATAATCAGTGTATTGTAATTGATGATTACAAGATATTATGGTGAAGTGTTTATAGATTAAACTGAAAGTTGCAAAACAGGAGAAGTGCATCTGGCAGTGGTGGTAGCTGCACCATTTTAGCGCATGATTATACTGCTGTATTTGGGAGCAGGATCAAGAACCGCCTCTTAATGAGACCACATTACATGATGTCATTTTCTGCAGTGGAATTCAATTTGGGGTCCATGTCTAAGGTGTTATATTAGAATATGTGTTATAACGAATCGTTTTATAAATGGGTTTTTGATATCATTTGTCTGATGTAAATTGTCAGATTTTTGGTTATAAGTCACACGAATGTGAACTGAGTTATTGCTTAGCTTTGAGACCATAGAGATAAACCAGGATAGAAATGCATTTTCAACTGAAATTGATTTCAGTTCTTTCACTAGAAAATTACTCTTTTTGGAGACAAGTACACTCTTAGGCAAGGAATCTATAGCTAGAGAAATGGTTACTAGCGAAAATAATTGTATATTCGTTTCAAACTTATCCACAGATGTCGCCCCACTTCATTTTGTTTCTGATATTAAATACGGTGTTCTAAATCTCCACAGGCAATTTTATTTTACTTCAAACATAATTGTTCGTCGATTTTCCACTGAATGCATTTTTATGCAAACAAGATGTGAAATTTTCCTGACCTCCGATTATCACACGGCGTTATATAAGGAGTTTCCACTGTCCAGTCCTATCTTTCAACCTTAGGACGAAAAATAGGGGCGTTTCTTTGGAGATGTGTCAACAGGTGTGGCTCATGGTAGCCAATTGGTTAGAGCGCTCGCTGTGTAACCCGAAGAGTCTGGGTTCGAGTTTCCACGGAGATGGTCGATGTATACAGAGATGGGTAACTAATCGATTAGAGTCTAATCAGCTGATCGATTAGACAAACAGCTAATTCTAATTGATTAGCAAATTTCAGTAGCTAATTCTAATTCTAATCGATTAGTAAATTTCAGTAGCTAATTCTAATTCTAATCGATTAGTAAATTTCAGTAGCTAATTCTAATTCTAATCGATTAGTAAATTTCAGTAGCTAATTCTAATTCTAATCGATTAGCAATGTAACTAATCGCTTATCTAATCAATTAGCTGTTTGTCTAAGTGTGTCTAATTCTAATTCTAATAAAAATTATGATTAGCTACAAGATTAAATTGCTAACTCTAATTCTAATCGATTAGCAATTTAACTAATCGTGCCCATCTCTGGTAGGGACCTTGAGCATTGTCTTTCTCTGACAATTGCTCAGTGCCACTAAGTGATGCTTGGTCAATAGATAGTGGTGCTTAATAAATGCATAATAATTATAACAGCAGTTATTACCTTCTTAGCTGCTGGTGTGAGATCATGTAAAGCAGCATCTCGGTGTATTTACTATTAAAACCAGACGAAATGTCTCAGTCATGGGACTGGTTATTCCACCAGTTGCCCCCAGCGTCACTGCTATGGGCCCAATTAACATGGCCGTGTGCGACTTTAGCTATTGTTACGAGTTGATCTTGTTTTATTTTGGTCAGTATCTTTGTTGCCATATAATAATGTCTGCGTGATCTTGCTGTACAGTAATGTTGATATTTTTGACTGATTGCAACTTGTGTCTGCTTATTCTGATCGTAATATTTTGATTGGCTACCACATGTTTAACTGCAAACGCATACACAAATTTATACATATATAGACACAGTTACGTATACACATAGATACATACATGCATACATACAGTGCTTTTTTCTAGAAAACTCAACAAATTCAGAACATAGTGGCATATTTTATGGTAATATTTCTATTTCATATAATATCAATATCAATAAACACTGAAAGCACTTAGATTAAATAAAGATATCTAAATAATTTATAACAATTTTAATGAAAAATTTAAATTAGCTAAATTATTTTTTAATAGCTGAAAAAGGTCCCGGAACGGCGCTCCGGAACGGCTGCAAAAGCACTGCATACATACACACATGGAGAGAGTACAGGTTTGAGCCTCCTCTGAGACAGTTACTTTGTAGGAACCTTGAGCAAGTCCTTCACTCACTTTTGCTCGGCGCCTTCAATTGATGCTTGTTTGCCATAATAGTGATGTTCAATAAGTGCATAATAATAGTAATATTAAGTTTAGAGATATACCAGTAATGACTACACACGATACTCAATCTAAAGTACTTAAGTTTTTAACTCGGTAGGCCTAAGCTTTCTTTATTATAATATCTGTTTGTTACTTTTATTTCTTCACGTGCCTATTTGTGTTTCTTTTGGTTATATGCATGGTTTCGTTGTCAATTCAGTGCTGCCGGAGCGTCTAGACACGTTATACTTAAACGACGCTGTAAAGTCATATGGACTGGTAATAACTCTATGATAAAACAATTTCACATGTGATTGTTCACAGACGTAATTACAAGCTTTGAAATCCTAAAATAAAGATTGGGGAATTGAAGGGTTTTGCTGTTGAACCACTTTCTTGCGTTAAGATATTATGATTTGGAAATAAATTTAAGGTTTGTAAATTTTATGGACCTTTTTGTGGATCAATGACCTTAGCCGACCACATGAAGAACTGCTAGACTGATCTAGACTATTGCATAAGGTTTAAATGTAAATGATAAATTCACTGCCAAACAGATCTCTGCAATCTTATTTCTTATCGAAACCTTAGTAACATGTGCAAATTATTCTGTGGACATCTTCTCCATTTATGTCCAGAATGGTTACAAAAAAACATCTGGCTACGATTATATTTACTTTGCTTCAGGTATCCAATTCACCAGGTATACCACTATACCTGATAAATGTATGCAGTTGTGTTTATATGCAGAAGTACTCAATGTGTTAGGCTAGTAAATTGTTTCGACTGTCAGCCTACCTTTGAGTCAAACATCTTGAGAATGTGGTGTTCTGCTATTCACAACTGTCATGTGATGTGATTCAGTGGCAGACTGGTTGAGGACTTCCTTTGTTTTCAGGGAAGTGTTACTACATTAATTTTACTGAATGCTCAAACAATGATATCTGGGGACCTTGAGCAAGAGTGTCAAACAGTTTCAAACGTTTTGCTCTATTGTGTTAGGGTCAGTGGATTGCAATATGTGATGGTAAATGAGGACATGTCGACGACATGCGAAGAACAGTGTGAAGGAAGGTAAGATGGTGTTTTGAAGGACAGTGCTGCTGTGTGCAAAGGACAGTGCAACGGTGTGCAGATAGTGCGATGGTGCGAAGGACAGTTCGACGATGTGCAAAGGACATTGCAGTGTTTAGTGTGTGTGAAGGACAGTGTGACAAGACATGAAGGACAGTGCGGTAGTGCATGTAGGACAGTGCGACGACGTGCAAGGGACAGTGTGGAGACAGTGCATGAAGTAAAATGCAACAGTGAATGGAAGATGGTGCAACCTTGCATGAAGCCCTCAAGAAGTGAAATTCCTGTTAGCTGAGCATTATATGCTATCAGGTATGCATGTTGTTTTTAATGAACTTTAAGACCCCTTGGTTTAGTTCATGCACTTCTTTGGTTGGTACTTAAAAAGCTCTGCATTAACTGTCTGGATACATGCATACATATTTGCTTCAGGTTCTCACACTGGTTCTAAAAAGACGCTATATAAATGTTCAACGATCAGCTATTGATTGTCTTTGAGATGGCTCGAGTCTCTACTTTCCATGGTGCAGGTGGAGTGCTCGACTAGTTTACCACGATACTAGTCATTACCTCAGTGGTGCTTTATCGATATTAATAATATCAGGATTCTGTATAACACGATTAGTAAATACACTGGGATTTCGTTATAATGCGAGTCAAATCACGAACAGCCTTTAGAATGAGGTCCTTTACTAAAGTGGAACTAAATTTTGGATCTGTGATTCAGATTCTGTTATGCTGAAGTATGTTACAGCGAGCCTCCAGTGTAGCCTACATGCAACAGGCGCTGATGATCCAAGCCAAACGCCAAAGCTGTTTCATAGTCATTCCCTGTGGTAGTACTTTGCCATGTCACTTGGAAACCTGTTACTGGCAACTGTAATTGTAATTGCAATTGTAATGGCAATTGTAACAATTGTAATTGTAACAATTGCAATTGTTATTGTAATTGCTAATTTGCAGAGCACTGCTTCAAGAGAAAGTCACCAAAGTTAATCTATTGTTTTTCTAGTTATTTAAACTGAAATGAATTTTGGATTTAAGGGCTCATTTGTTTCCCGTAAAGTTTTGTTACCTTCCATCACCAAAGCAGGTGATGTTTTTTGATGATGTAAACAATGGGTATTTTTAATTCAACTGTGTTCCCATTGTTGTTGGTCATAATTGGTTTATGTCAGATTATATCTGTTGTATAATCAATTAACAGACAGTGTTGTTATTCTCTGAGCATTGGCCTCTGATTGAAATTCCTAAACATTCTAGGCCTGCAAAACATTCTAGATCCTAGAACATAAAACACTATACGCGTCTGCTTTGGAAGCCTTATGAAAGACATTATAGGGATGGTCCTGGTATGACGAGGTCGTTTTGCAAAGCTAACCTTCAATTTGGAATCCACGTTGCATCAGAATTCACATAATATATGTGATAAGCGGGTGTCGGAGGGCGTTGAACCCCTAGCTCTTCTTACCCCTTAGTAACTGAAAAACTGTTGGGCGGTAAGGTTTTGACCGCGGCTCAGTTTTTTCATGTGCAACATATTAACAACATTAGATTTCGACCTATATTCATGGACCATGGTAATAGGTACAGTGGCGTAACGAAGGGTTTCAGCGCCCAGGGGCAAGGGTTGATGACGGCGCCCCCTTTTAATTTTCTTGTTGACTTTTAATCGTTCTTGTCATAGTACTGTTTACCACTGAAAGCTAATTTTGCGCCCCTCTGGTGCTGTGCCTGGGGGGGGGGAGGGTGACTGCCCCTCTGTCCCCCTTCGTTACGCCACTGAATAGGTAAAATTCTCTAATTCTAATGTTAGGCGCCGATCCATCCTACTGCTGCTCATTTCACCATCGCCCCTATGGAGTGGAAGGCTGAGTCAACCTTATGGGGCTAGTGGGTATCGATCCCGCGTCCTTCTGTTCTTCGTGCCTGTGTATTACCATTCAACCATCACCCCGCCCCAAAATGACCGATCTTGTTCTTTGTTGCTAACCCTTCATACGCATGGCTGTTTCTTAGGGTTAACTTAAAGTGACTGATCTCTTGTTTTTGTAAAGCGCTTCTGACAGGCACTGTGCAAATGTCCTGTAACAGTATTACAATTGCAATCCGTTGTTTTGTGAAACTTTGCTGTTCGTGCCATGTTGCGTAATTACAAAAGTGACGATGTTAAGGAACCAGTTTTTGTATAATTTAATAGACCAGGTCAGATGATTTGCATAATTTAATAGACCAGGTCAGATGATTTGCATAATTTAATAGACCAGGTCAGATGATTTGCATAATTTAATAGACCAGGTCAGATGATTTGCATAATTTAATAGACCAGGTCAGATGATTTGTATTATTTAATAGACCAGGTCAGATGAACATAATGCTGTGCATCCAGTGTATCGCTTATTTATAATTAAATGCAATCAGATGTAATGGCATAAAGCTGAGTATGGTATTATGTACTTGCTATATCTGTTATGTTATTCTCATCAATTATTCTCTGCTTTTGTTTGTTCATTTTTCTGAGTTTCTTACTATACCTGTGACACCTCTCTGCATGGTACGATTTCCAGTTGGCACAATTAACAGTGGGAGATAAGGACCTATGGATAAGTGCAAAATGTGTGCAGAAAGACTGCCTTCGGTGGAAGTCGGGGCTTTAAATAGTGTGTTTTATGACAACAAAGTGTGCAGCTGACATTGTTGAGTGTGCAGATTGCGCACTCGACAATTTCAACTTCACACTCGACAATGTCAACTTTTACATTGTTGAGTGTGCAGTTGAATTTTATCCAATTGTGCACTTGACTAGTCTGTGGTGGGCAGTATGTAGTATGAATTTTTTAGCGATTAACACAAGTCAACTGCACACGATTTCAATTTAAAACCTGAAATTTTATTAACCAGTTCAAGTATAGTTTGACAGTGTGAGCAACAGTGTAGTTGACATTTAGTTTAGGCCCTAGACTCCTAGAGAAAGATAATCTGAATCTAGTTCAGAAAGAACTATGTCAAGGATTGAATGTGTGGGCGAAAATATTTATAGAATAGAAGATAGTCAGAATGAGTTCAGAAAGATCTATATCAAGGATCGAATGTATGGGGGAAATATTGTATTGCTTCCTTTCCTGTGATAATCTTATAAGTTTTGATTAGATCTCCTCCATAGTCCACATCTTTTCAACCTTTCTTCAAAGCTCAAATCCTTGTAGCCCAAATTATTTTTGTAGCTCTTCTTTGTACCTTAATTCTCCAGCTTTTCCATGTCCATTTTCAGGTATGAACTCCATACCTGGATGCAGTATTCCAACTTTGCCCTAACCATACAGTGTTTAGGAATTTTGTACAACCTCAACAGTGTATCCTTGTCTCTGGTGACTATTGTCCTTCTTATCATGCCTAAAATTGAGTTAGCCTTTTTTGATGCATCAGCACTTTGCAATTCACAATGTGATAAAATTATCTTTTAGTTTGTTCCGCCCACCTAGCACGCCTACTCGTGCTCCTGCTAAAGGTCAAACGATCATCCATTGCACCAAAACGGTCACAGATTGCAACACGTGGAACTGACATCATGGAAGGGATAATTATAGTTACTCGGGTTAAATGAATATTCATTACTGTGGCTGCCAATCATCGGATGAATATTTTATTTTTGCCACTGCCAGCTAGGTAAGATCGGAAGCTGGATGATGAATATTCATTACTAATGATGCGATAATACGATGCTAACGATATGATGCTATAGCCTATGTTCGATGCATGGTTATCTACCTGTGGCTTTTACGTTGGTAAAAGTACGCAGTACGATTACATCCCCCTTACGCCTATGAAGCATTCCCCGGAATTTCCCCCTTATGTCATCAGATTGCCCCCCACGACGATCGCCCCAGGCGATTGAAAGAGAAAATTTCGATTATCAATATTTGAATCACGATTTTACTGTTGAATTCTTTATTGTATTCTTTAACTTTTAATTCACTAACGAAGCAACATTATGCATAATAAAATATGAAGGTTGTACACAGACTCAGCATACTGCCAGAGTGGCGAGACAGTACTAATTAACATAAGTACTAAAATTACACTATAGGTGCTTCTTCAGAGCAGCAGATCTCGAGTGCGTATAGCCAAGCGATCAACAATTTCGTCCAGTAGTAATGATAGAGTACTATTAGAGTAGCGTCTCCTGCACTGGCCAATACTGTCAGAGGTGCAGACCATGTCACCAAGCATCTCAGTCGATTTTTCACAATGCGGATATGCGACTCAATCATACCACTCGGCTGAGCAGCTGCATGATCACCACAAGGTAGTCTAGGTAGACCAGGATTTTGTTTAAGCTGTTGATCAGCATGGGATAGTCTGCAAGTTGTCATATCACACGTAATGGCTTAACACCGTGGCGTAACCAGAGCTTCCCAAAAATTACGCAGATTCCAACCTCTTTGAGGGGAGGGGTCTGGGAAGATCTCGAGTGCTGTAGGCCTAATTAAGGAACTTTTTATTTGGGTGTGTATAATGGTGCATTTTGGATACCATCTTTTTGGTTAAAAGTAATAACAATTTAAATCAGTTCTTTTGGAAATTAAATAATTTTAATTATATCTTGCGAGGCGAAAAGCTTCCTCATTCGTGCCTGAACACCCCTTGCAATCCCATTACTATTTAGGGCCTACCAAGACCAAAAAACAGACAAAGATAATTAAGCTCATTTGGCTATGCGAGACCGATTTGCCTCTAGGCTACGGGTCGGAATGTTGACCAGTGCGAAAGCAAGACAAGAAAAGAATTATTAAAGCAGAAATTAGTTTACTGCGGAAGATCGCAGGGATATCAAGACTTCAGAAAATAAGAAACGCTGGCATTAGACAGCATATGGATCGAAACAACCCTGCTAGACAAAGTCCTTTACAAAATTCTATGGTTTTGACATAATAATTATTATAGAGCGAATGCAAGTTGACCGAAAACAACACGCTGCACTACATGCAAGATTAGAAGGAAAGGACACTATAAGGCAGAAACTCCTCCCTTTCCTCCATTTTCACCTCCTCCTTTTCCTCCATTCGCACCTCCTCCCTTTCCTCCATTTTCACCTCCTCCTTTTCCTCCATTCGCACCTCCTCCTTTTCCTCCATTCGCACCTCCTCCCTTTCCTCCATTTTCACCTCCTCCTTTTCCTCCATTCGCACCTCCTCCCTTTCCTCCATTTTCACCTCCTCCTTTTCCTCCATTCGCACCTCCTCCCTTTCCCCCATTTTCACCTCCTCCTTTTCCTCCATTCGCACCTCCTTCCTTTCCTCCATTTTCACCTCCTCCTTTTCCTCCATTCGCACCTCCTCCCTTTCCTCCATTCGCACCTCCTCCCTTTCCTCCGTTTTCACCTCCTCCTTTTCCTCCATTCGCACCTCCTCCCTTTCCTCCATTTTCACCTCCTCCTTTTCCTCCATTCGCACCTCCTCCTTTTCCTCCATTTTCACCTCCTCCTTTTCCTCCATTCGCACCTCCTCCTTTTCCTCCATTCACACCTCCTCCCTTTCCTCCATTTTCACCTCCTCCTTTTCCTCCATTCGCACCTCCTTCCTTTCCTCCACTTTCACCTCCTCCTTTACCTCCATTCGCACCTCCTCCCTTTCCTCCATTTTCACCTCCTCCTTTTCCTCCATTCGCACATCCTCCCTTTCCTCCATTTTCACCTCCTCCTTTTTCTCCATTTTCACCTCCTCCTTTTCCTCCATTCGCACTTCCTCCCTTTCCTCCATTTTCACCTCCTCCTTTTCCTCCATTCGCACCTCCTCCCTTTCCTCCATTTTCACCTCCTCCTTTTCCTCCATTCGCACATCCTCCCTTTCCTCCATTTTAACCTCCTCCTTTTTCTCCATTTTCACCTCCTCCTTTTCCTCCATTCGCACCTCCTCCCTTTCCTCCATTTTCACCTCCTCCTTTTCCTCCATTCGCCCCTCCTCCCTTTCCTCCATTTTCACCTCCTCCTTTTCCTCCATTCGCACATCCTCCCTTTCCTCCATTTTCACCTCCTCCTTTTTCTCCATTTTCACCTCCTCCTTTTCCTCCATTCGCACTTCCTCCCTTTCCTCCATTTTCACCTCCTCCTTTTCCTCCATTCGCACCTCCTCCCTTTCCTCCATTTTCACCTCCTCCTCCTTTTCCTCCATTCGCACCTCCTCCCTTTCCTCCACTTTCACCTCCTCCTTTACCTCCATTTTCACCTCCTCCTTTTCCTCCATTCGCACCTCCTCCCTTTCCTCCATTTTCACCTCCTCCTTTTCCTCCATTCGCACCTCCTCCCTTTCCTCCACTTTCACCTCCTCCTTTACCTCCATTCGCACCTCCTCCTTTTCCTCCATTCGCACCTCCTCCCTTTCCTCCATTCGCACCTCCTACCTTTCCTCCATTCGCACCTCCTCCTTTTCCTCCATTCGCACCTCCTCCCTTTCCTCCATTTTCACCTCCTCCTTTTCCTCCATTCGCACTTCCTCCCTTTCCTCCATTTTCACCTCCTCATTTTCCTCCATTCGCACCTCCTCCCTTTCCTCCATTTTCACCTCCTCCTTTTCCTCCATTCGCACCTCCTCCCTTTCCTCCATTTTCACCTCCTTCCTTTCCTCCATTCGCACCTCCTCCCTTTCCTCCATTCGCACCTCCTCCCTTTCCTCCATTCGCACCTCCTCCCTTTCCTCCATTTTCACCTCCTCCTTTTCCTCCATTCGCACCTCCTCCCTTTCCTCCATTTTCACCTCCTCTTTTTCCTCCATTCGCACCTCCTCCTTTTCCTCCATTCGCACCTCCTCCCTTTCCTCCATTTTCACCTCCTCCTTTTCCTCCATTCGCACCTCCTCCCTTTCCTCCATTTTCACCTCCTCCTTTTCCTCCATTCGCACCTCCTCCCTTTCCTCCACTTTCACCTCCTCCTTTACCTCCATTCGCACCTCCTCCCTTTCCTCCATTTCACCTCCTCCTTTTCCTCCATTCGCACCTCCTCCCTTTCCTCCATTCGCACCTCCTCCCTTTCCTCCATTCGCAACTCCTCCTTTTCCTCCATGCGCACCTCCTCCCTTTCCTCCATTTTCACCTCCTCCTTTTCCTCCATTCGCACCTCCTCCTTTTTCTCCATTCGCACCTCCTCCCTTTCCTCCATTTTCACCTCCTCCTTTTTCCTCCATTCGCACCTCCTCCCTTTCCTCCATTTTCACCTCCTCCTTTTCCTCCATTCGCACCTCCTCCCTTTCCTCCATTTTCACCTTCTCCTTTTCCTCCATTCGCACCTCCTCCCTTTCCTCCACTTTCACCTCCTCCTTTACCTCCATTCGCACCTCCTCCCTTTCCTCCATTTTCACCTCCTCCTTTTCTTCCATTCGCACCTCCTCCCTTTCCTCCATTCGCACCTCCTCCCTTTCCTCCGTTTTCACCTCCTCCTTTTCCTCCATTCGCACCTCCTCCCTTTCCTCCATTTTCACCTCCTCCTTTTCCTCCATTCGCACCTCCTCCTTTTCCTCCATTCGCACCTCCTCCCTTTCCTCCATTTTCACCTCCTCCCTTTCCTCCATTCGCACCTCCTCCTTTTCCTCCATTCGCACCTCCTCCCTTTCCTCCACTTTCACCTCCTCCTTTTCCTCCATTCGCACCTCCTCCCTTTCCTCCACTTTCACCTCCTCCTTTACCTCCATTCGCACCTCCTCCCTTTCCTCCATTTTCACCTCCTCCTTTTTTCCTCCATTCGCACCTCCTCCCTTTCCTCCATTCGCACCTCCTCCCTTTCCTCCATTCGCACCTCCTCCCTTTCCTCCATTCGCACCTCCTCCCTTTCCTCCATTCGCACCTCCTCCCTTTTCCTCCATTCGCACCTCCTCCCTTTCCTCCATTTTCACCTCCTCCTTTTCCTCCATTCGCACCTCCTCCTTTTCCTCCATTCGCACCTCCTCCCTTTCCTCCATTTTCACCTCCTCCTTTTCCTCCATTCGCACCTCCTCCCTTTCCTCCATTTTCACCTCCTCCCTTTTCCTCCATTCGCACTTCCTCCCTTTCCTCCATTTTCACCTCCTCATTTTCCTCCATTCGCACCTCCTCCCTTTCCTCCATTTTCACCTCCTCCTTTTCCTCCATTCGCACCTCCTCCCTTTCCTCCATTCGCACCTCCTCCCTTTCCTCCATTCGCACCTCCTCCCTTTCCTCCATTCGCACCTCCTCCCTTTCCTCCATTCGCACCTCCTCCCTTTCCTCCAATCGCACCTCCTCCTTTTCCTCCATTTTCACCTCCTCCTTTTCCTCCATTCGCACCTCCTTCTTTTCCTCCATTCGCACCTCCTCCCTTTCCTCCATTTTCACCTCCTCCTTTTCCTCCATTCGCACTTCCTCCCTTTCCTCCATTTTCACCTCCTCATTTTCCTCCATTCGCACCTCCTCCCTTTCCTCCATTTTCACCTCCTCCTTTTCCTCCATTCGCACCTCCTCCCTTTCCTCTATTTTCACCTCCTCCCTTTCCTCCATTCGCACCTCCTCCCTTTCCTCCATTCGCACTCTCCTCCCTTTCCTCCATTCGCACCTCCTCCCTTTCCTCCATTCGCACCTCCTCCCTTTCCTCCAATCGCACCTCCTCCTTTTCCTCCATTTTCACCTCCTCCCTTTCCTCCATTCGCACCTGCTCCCTTTCCTCCATTCGCACCTCCACCCTTTTCCTTCATTTCAGACCTCCTCCCTTTCCTCCATTTCGCTTTCCTCCATTCTAACCTCCTCCATTTCCTCCATTCGCACCTCCTCCATTTCCTCCATTCTCCCCTCGTCCTTTGCCTCCATTCGCACCTCCTCTCTTCCTTTATTATCACCTCCTCCTTTTCCTGCATTCGCACCTCCTCCGTTTCCTCCATTCTCACCTCCTCCTTTTCCTCCATTTGCTCCTCCCTTTCCTCCATTTTGCTCTCTTTCTCCCTTTCCTCCAGTTCGCTCTCTTCCTCCTTCCCCTCCATTTCGCTCTCTTCCTCCCTTTCCTCCATTTCGCTCTCTACCTCCCTTTCTTCCTTATCGCTCTCTTCCTCCCTTTCCTCCATCTCGCTCACTTCCTCCATTTCCTTCATTTCGCTCTCGTCCTCCCTTTCCTCCATTTCGCTCTCTTCCTCCTTGCCCTCCATTTCGCTCTCTTCCTCCTTGCCCTCCATTTCGCTCTATTCCTCCCTTTCCTCCGTTTCGCTCTCTTCCTCCCTTTCCTCCATTTCGCTCTCTTCTTCCCTTTCCTCCATTTTGCTCTCTTCCTCCTTACCCTCCATTTCGCTCTCTCCCTCCCTATCCTCCATTTCGCTCTCTTCCTCCCTTTCCCTCCATTTCGCTCTCTTCCTCCCTTTCCTCCATTTTCTCTCTTCCTCCCTTTCTCTCTCTTCCTCCCTTTCCTCCATTTTCTCTCTTCCTCCCTTTCCTTTATTTGCTCTCTTCTTCCCTACCCTCCACTTGCTCTCTTCCTCCCTTTCCTCCATTTCGCTCTCTTCCTCCCTTCCACCCATTCGCAGCTCTTCTTGCCTCTCCTCCATTCGCTTTCTTCCTCCCTACCCTACATTCTTGCTCTCTTCGAGTCCGACCTCAGATAGCTGCTGCTCGACGATTGTCGTAATAGTTTCGCCAGTGGCACTGTGGCGTCACGAGTTGGGATGAAAGCTGTAAATTGTTCTTTTACCACATTCTGAGAACCGGGCCGGGTTAACATTTTTGTTACCGCCATCAACTTTGATAAGCAGACCGATATCTGTTCTGTGCTCTACCGATGTCTGCGCTCATATCCAGCAATATAGTGTAAAACTTGCCCGCACGATTTTCTGCGACAATATATATACTGTCTCGAGTTTACTGACCACACATTCTGAATCAACGAACTCATGGGCATTGCGTGGAACATATGACATTAGCCTACGATGATTTAAACTACTGTGGGTCTGTGATCGAAATTTCAGAAGTGCCACGAAATTTCCAGAGTCATAATTTAGCGTCAGCGAAGGAAAATGTTTGCCGACCTCACAATAATAAAGTCGTCACAATATAAATTCAACGAATAATAGTAATCTAGGATGTCAATAAGTAATCTAAACGGTTTGTAGTTTTTGAGAGATGTTTAATCTTTACGCAGTTGCGTAATTGCGTACGTAATGCTAGTTACGCGCCTGGGCCCTATAGTAGTAACAGATGATAACAAGTTTAACAGAAGTCGAATAATAATACACAATACAAGCTAAAGATTGATAGAGCGTCGTAACAATAACAAGTCTTGCTCGAGAGCGTACGTGTTCCTCAGACTTCTCATAGTGCAATGAAAATATAATTATGAGTTAAAATTTTTGATTTAATTATTGAGCAACAGATGTGCATTGATGAACTGAAGTTGGAAGACTGTTCCATTCCTTGGGTTCTGAGACCGAGAAGGCACGGTTACCAAACTTCCGGTTTGTGCGCGGTAGCCTACAGTAAAATCTCCTCGCGTGGACGATCGGAGTCTTTTATGAGCTTCTTGTTCTCCGTGGCCTCTGCCCAGTGCAACGGGAACCTTTATATAACTTCCGACAAAGGGCACACAATTTCACCCTCCCCGATAAAGACTCGATGAACTTTATTCCTATAAGCTTAATTAATGTTATATAAAAACATGTAGGCCTACTAATTAACCCATCCATAAGTAGCCATAATGTCAACTCAACTCAACTACTCACCTACAGCGTTTTGCCTGTTGTTTTATTAAATAAACGAATAGGCCCTATATATATACATCTTTAGAATTTGAAGCAGAACATGGCGCGTACCATGGATGCCATGTTTGAAGGATCGAGTAGGCTAACAAGAGGGCCATTAATTGTAACTGCCTGACAGCCGAAAAGCTCCCATCAGAATTCTGCCTTAGCATAAGTTTTACTGCTCGTTAATTTTGAAGTCGCCCCAGGGAGTGGAAGTCGAACCCGCGTCCTTCTGATCTTACCCGCGTCCTTCTGATCTTCGTGCCAACTTATTGCCATTCAACCATCTCTCCGCACGTACAAAACAGACATATATATATAGCCTAATATGCAGACAGACAGACATAGAGTCATAAACCTACACATTTCGCCAGTTAGGCTCGAATTGGCAAGTTCCAGCGATTGTAATTTATTAATCCAGCTAGTTTGTGGATCTAATTTTGTCTATTGGCGTTTTCAGATGGATTGTATTGTATTGTACAGCGTACCATTGAAATGACCAAGATGCTTAATGCAGTCTTACACAAGAACCTAATGCATGGTTTAAAAGACAAAGACATGAACTTCTTGAAATCCATTTTAAACGAACATCTGGAACAGCCCAAATTTGGCGCCGTTTCTATAATATCGTTAGTATTCAAGAAAAATTAATATTCATGAGGAGGCGTGTCGGAATGCGTGATTTAAATATTTATTGCCTTATCTCTATTTCCGCCTGTTAAGCAGCTCAGTTGTATTGTGGTGGTCGACGTAAATCTGTAGCAATGAGATTATGAGATAGTGTGTCTAGAAAAGCGTTTTTTAATTCAGTCAAAATGGACGCTCACTTCTGTGGATCCGTCTTATGGGTACGGTACTTGGGACTGGTGTTTTTATTCGATTTAAGGGGTCCTCGACCCCTTTTCGTTAAGTGTAGAGTGCGAATAGTTCGTATCGTGGGTGGTGTCGGGCGCAGTTTTCGCTAACTCATCGCAATATCGCTCGCATTTATGGTGCACTAGTGTATTTTCGTGAGTATGTGAAGTGGCGAGATATTGAAAGTGGTTTATGTATGCACTCGTGTTGCGTTTCTTTCGCTGTTGTATAGGAAAGACAGAGGTTCCTCGGAAAATACTAATTTGCTAAGGCAGCATGACTCGTGAAATGTTAATGGCAAACGGCCTGTAGCGCGGTAAACAGGTACTAGCTTATAGTATCGGGGGCTGAAGGATATAGTGTTTAAGTTTACCGGCGTCGTAAGGGTCGGTTAGGGTCAGATTAGGCGTCTGAGGGTCGGTCAGGGTTAGTGTCGTCATTAGAAAACCTGGTACCGTCCGGCGTTTGCGTAGCATGCCTAAAGATACTGTATAATCCTTCAGCCCACGATACTATAAGTTTGCCACTTCCATTTCAGAGAGTGCTAGGTTGAAACTATGCCTGTCGCATGAATATTCTATTCAGGATTTTTTTACTGGTGTAATGTGCGTTTGCAGTGAATGGAGTGGGTGGGGCTAAAAGGGTGGAGGCACTGATACTGTGGCCGAGAATATGAAGTAGCCCACCTTTAACATTGTGCAAATATATCTTAGGTTATTTTCAGAATGTAATATTCGAGAGGTTGACTGGCTAGTCCGTATTAGTTTATGGGATTTTGAACACTTGGTTGAAAAATTGTTTTTCTGGAATTGGGTCAAGTTTGCAATATCATCACATTCGGGGAATCGAGTTTAGTAGCCTTTGCCACCATTTGGGTGGGTGATGTGATGAAAATTATTGATGGTGATGAAGCAGAATATTTAATAATAATGTAGCACTGATGATAATATGATGCAACAGCAGTAAGTAGACCTAAATGTTTCAGAGCCAGTGGTGGTGGTGGTTGTGGTGGAGGTGACACCAGTGACATGGTCAGTAGTGGTGGTGATAAAGATGATGATGATGTCAGTGGCAGTAATAGTGGCCGTGATAATGGTAGTAAAGGTGGTGACGATGATGATGTTGAATGTACTACGGAGACACAAATGCAATAAATGTTGATAAATGGTGACAACTGGCATGTTTACACCCACCATTGCACAGCATGTTTGAGAGCTGCGTTAAAGAGCACATGTGTGTCCACTTGTTCCTTTGTCCAGACAGACAGAGAGAAAGACAGATAGTCCGACGGGCAGGCACACACATACATACAGACAGACACACACAGACAGATGCGCACACACAAACAGCCACACACACACACACACAGACACAGACACATGCAGACACAGACCTATTGAGACGCAGACTCAGACAGAGAGACAAATAGACATACCAAGACAGACATACACAGGCTCCATATGAAGCGCCTTGATATGTAACTTGCATACAATGATCTGAGACAATAGTAAATTGTGACATAAAGATCTATCTGTATCTATCTAGTGATATTTTTCAGGAGAACAACAACGAAACTTATAACAGTTCAGCCGCTCCTGACTTGACGACTTGTTTCCGCAATACGATCCTAATATGGATACCGTGCGGATGGATTCTGTTCCTGGCACCGTTCTATCTTCTATTTGTTGAACGGTTGAAAGGCTTTAGTCACACATGGCTAAACGTTACGAAAACGGTGAGTGCTTTCGTAATTGTAATTGTGGATTTATGTAGCACCAGTTCAAGAGAGGCTCATCAGAAGCACTCCTAATTTGACACAATAAAACCACAATCGAACAGAATGTTTTTTAAGTGCTTGCTACGGAAAATAGGCAAAGAGGGTTCAACCCCCCTAGCTGAGAAGTCCATGTCGCATAGGTTGTTAGGCAATCTTGTGCATTGGTGTGAAAAAGTTGCTTCTGTTTGGGTTCTCTGCCCCTTTAGGCAGGTTCCTACTTCCAATGTCGCCATGCTTATTTAAGTAAGTGTATCGTTTATTATACCAATTGCTTACCGCATTTTGATTTACAAAGCAGTCACTTTTGTGGTTTAGGAAGCCTAACATACCATAAAAGTCGAAATGTGCCAACTATCCCTGGCGTTAAAGAGAGAGGTCTTCTTGTTGTCCAGCCCACTCATTTAGTTTGCTGTAACCCTCTTTTTATCCAGTCCATTAACATCGGTCTTGGTCTTTCTCTTGACTTTTCCCCTCCATTCTTCCCTCGATTATAGTTCTTACAATAGGATCTCCCCTCATCATGTGGGTCACATAATGATTGTTTCTACTAGGGATCTTTTTTGTCTACCATTTGTAGTATCTCTTCATTTGTCTTTCGTTCTATCCAGCTGACTTTCTCTATCCATATCCACATCTCGAAGGCCTCTAATTACTAACTAGTAATTAATATTAATTAGATGTCATCACAGGTTGATTACAAAATAATTTGCAGCACAGCTGTGAACATTTTGTCAACTCTGTAAGGAGCCCGGATGATTGAGTTCTACATGTATGTGAGAGCCCACCAGTGGTGACTTTTCCAGTTATCTGAGTATTATTTGTTTACCACCGAACTCTGTTGTTAATGAATTTTAGCTTAACACGTGCAGCGCTGTTGTAAAGTGCTTGAATGTGATTTATGTGCTACGGCGCTATAGAAATCGTCTTATTATTATTATTATTATTATTATGAAGTACTTATAAATCTAGATACATGCAAATAAACTTACAGCTGTTCTGTGAAATGTGAAGAACTATTACATCACCAGGTTATTCAGTTCAAACTCAATAAACTCAACTCAGTAAACTGAACTCAAGTCCACATAAATACATGTGTATGTGGGACTGTAGATGGTATGTTCCATGTCTCTGAGCACATGTGCTTTACACTGAATGAGTCCAGCACACTCCTAGCAACTTTAATATGTGCAAGCCACTGTGTTCATGTTTAGTTTGGAGTAGGTCCAGGTATGCTCAGAGTGTGTTCTACGTATGGAATGCAGTGTTTATGTGTGAGTAATGAGTATGTATGTAAGTATGTGTATGTATGTATGTATGCATGAGTATGTATGTATTTGCTGTGCAAGAGTGAAATTAGAAGGTAGTTAAATGTGTTTAAGTTGTAATTTGTTGAAGGTATCTAGGTCATTGTATAGAATGTATGGGGGTGTATAGGGGAGTTGGCTTGTGTTTAGTGTTTACCCCTCAAAATAAAATGCACAGTTTACTCCAGTCACGCATGCAATCATTCCACCAACTCACTAACGCTCTCAGCCTCCTGCTCACTTAGTCACATGTTCAGTCGCTCGCTTGCTCACTCTTCAATCACATTCAGCCACTCATTTACTTTGCTCACCTCATGTGTTCACTTGCTCACTCGCCTATTCAGTCACTCAGTTGTTTGCTCACCTTGCTCGCTCTCTCATTAAGCCACTCTATCATTCAGTTACTCAGTTACTTGCTCACATCACTTGAGCAGTCGTTTACTCGCTCACTCGCTAACTCACGCACTCAACCACCCATCCAGTAACTCATAAACCAGCCCAAGTATATGTTTTTATTTCCCAGTATATGTGCTAAATAGATTTTGTTTGTACAGAAATTTACTGTTTTGTCGCGTACAAGTAGTAAATTGCTTCCCAGCTGTTCGGTTACAATGCAACCTGAGGCTGTCACAAATTATCGTATGCCTATGTTGGTAGTTTTTATCAATTTATAACTGAAAAACTCTCTGTTATTAACGTTAAATTGATTCGGCAGGCATGGCAATATTGCAGTATGGTTAGGTGATGAGAACCAGGTCCAGACATTTGCTAAACGACTGTTATTGGGCGTCGGTTGTGAATAGAACTGGTTTGACATGGCAGTATTGTGAAGGGATGTTTTAGTGGCTGTGATAATGAACAGTTGATCGGTATGTGCATTGTCTGTTAAGGACAATTGAATAGCTGATAATAAGTGCCAGAGATGTAAATTCATCCAACTGTTTTTCTCTGTCTCTCTGTTGTCTGTGTGTGGGTCTGTGTCTGTCTGCTTCTGTGTCTGTCTGTCTGTATGCATGTTTTCTTGGCTGTCTTTCTCTCTGCCTCTGCCTATATGTCATCTGTATGTCTGGCTGTCTCTGTCCTTCTCTCTGCCTTGGTGTCTGTCGCTTTGTCTGTCGGTGTCTTCCTCTCTGCCTTGGTGTCTGTCTGTCCATGTCTTTATGTCTGTCTGTCTGTCTGTCTGTCTGTGTGCCTTTCTGTATGTATGCTAGCAGGTATTTCCGTTTACCGGTTTGTCTAGTTATGTGTATCTCTTGAGCCTTTTTTTGTGTCTTTCTGTGTATGTGTTTCAGTTCTGTTTCTTAGTGTGTTTGTATGTGTCATAGAGTGTCTGTCTGTCTGTGTCTGTGACTGTGTGTGTGTCTGTGACTGTGTGTCTGTCATTGTGACTGTGTGTCATGTTATCTGTTGATTAGTATTTTCTCTGTTTTGTTTCGCTTTCTGCTCCACACATGCGACTCAGCTGTAATGAGTGCAATCCGTTGGTGGTAGATCAGGTGTCGAGGGAGAGGACTGGCCATCCACGCTCATAATCATATGCCGAGGCTAAGAAAATGAAGTTGCTAACACTTCGTACCATGGCTGCCTCTTAGGCTGGCTTAGGGAAGCACTCTTTAGCTCTTTGTCTTCTCTTGTTTCAGTTTCTTTATCGGTTTCTGTTGCCTATAATTAATGAGTGCATTCGGAGTCCATTCGATCTTAATATTCGGTTGTGATGTTTTATTGTAATGTTCAAACTGTGTGTTGCTCATGAGTCCAATACTCTAACAGACAAACATGATGGAATTCCCATTGATCATTAATTGTCAAGAAAGTCCTTGAGAGGCAACTGCTAGAGTTTAGCATGTCTTCAGGCTTTCTCTGTCTGCCTGTCTGTCAGTCTAACTGTCTGTCTAACTGCCTGTGTGTGATGCTGTCTGTTTGTGTATTTGCCTGTTTGTCTGTCTGTCTGTCTATCTGCGTGTTTGTCTGTCTGTCTTTACCTACCTCTCTAACTTCGTGCGAAAAGGTCAGTCTGTATGAGTATATGTTAATTAGTAACTTCTGTTCTGGAGATGTCTGTCTGTGTGTACGTCTGTCTGTATGTCTGTCCTGGTGTGCCTCTTTGTTGGTGTGCTTGCCAGTTATTACATAGTTTGTGGATGTTGTTTTGTGTCTGTGTTCCTTTTTCCGTCTGTTAGCTGGGTCATTGTATGTCTGTCTGTCTGTGTGTGCCTGTCTGTTTTGGCCTCTGTGTGTGTATGTGTTTGGCTCTGCCTGTGTACGGGTTGCCCGAGATAGTGCTGTGTTGGGCACGTTGTTGGCACACTTTTCTTCTCAAGGTCGGATGGAGAGTATCATGGCTGTATTCCTCACACCTCTGAATCCGTTTTTGACTAGCCCAACTTTACCTGTACAGTCACCTTGTACAACCTTACCTGTACACCTCAATGAGGACATAACATCACTTGGACTAACACTAAGGGAGCAAAGGACTTAACAAATAACCGAGGACAATGGAGATCATTTATTCGTACCCATCGCCCACCAGATGGCTAGCATAGGAACTGATGAATTTGATGAAGTCTTAAGCTGATAAGTAATTCGAAAGAGGTAATTCTTAAGTTGATAAGCAATTCGAAAGAGGTAATTCTTAAGTTGATAAGCAATTCGAAAGAGGTAATTCTTAAGTTGATAAGCAATTCGAAAGCTCTAGGTAATTCTTAAGTTGATAAGCAATTCGAAAGAGGTAATTCTTAAGTTGATAAGCAATTCGAAAGAGGTAATTCTTAAGTTGATAAGCAATTCGAAAGAGGTAATTCTTAAGTTGATAAGCAATTCGAAAGAGGTAATTCTTAAGTTGATAAGCAATTCGAAAGAGGTAATTCTTAAGTTGATAAGCAATTCGAAAGAGGTAATTCTTAAGTTGATAAGCAATTCGAAAGAGGTAATTCTTAAGTTGATAAGCAATTCGAAAGAGGTAAAATTCTTAAGTTGATCAGCAATTCGAAAGAGGTAAATTTTCTTAAGTTGATAAGCAATTCGAAAGAGGTAATTCTTAAGTTGATAAGCAATTCGAAAGAGGTTAGTCTTACGTTGATTTATGGCAAGATTCGAAGGAAAAAGAAACAAAGGCATACCCAGACTACACTTGATAATTAATATAAACGAAGACATAACTTCACTTGGACTAACACTAAGGGGAGCAATGGACTTGACTCCAAGGACAATGAAGATCATTTATGCGTACTCATCGCCACCAAATGGCTGTGGTCAGGAACTGATGATGATGATGATGATGATGACCTATAATGCCTTACACAAGTAAGCATAGATCAACAAGCACACAAGGACAGTTCTGCAGAATAGGAAGTGGCTTAATTAAGGCTCAGGTACTCTATTACCAAGGGGGAAGTTAATTGAGTCACAGGCCCAATGTTGACACATCATATTTTAAGTTCAGATGACCTGAAAGTCATGAAGGGGTAATTTCCAACTGGTGCAATTAAGATGTATCTGAATTCAGGTGACCTGTCCGTTCGTCCGTCTGTCTGTCTGTCTGCCTGCCTGTCTGTCTGGATAGCTGTTAATAAGTAACAGCTGTTGCCCTGATTTATTTCGAACCCTTCTGAACCCACCCCGTTTTGATTTATCCAACATTACATGTGCATTGTGCAACCTTGCACAGTCACTTCAGTCTTAGTATTAAAAGTTCTAGCTGTTGACCTTTGGCTCCGGTTGGTTAAGCTGTGGGAAATGGATAGACAAATATATAAACACAGCCGTGACCTAATTTCTTCTCCTTCTCCACAAATCCCGCCCTGATTCCACCCAAGGACTCCTATATAGATGTTATCCAGAGGTCCTTGTTCCTCCTCATGCCCTTACCCCTCTGACTGCTTCAATTTTGGTCCCCCCCACCCCACCGCAGCCGTCTTCCTGCCTCCCTGCCTGTCCGACCCTTGAATTGCCAGGATCCGATTTTAATCTTACCTGCTTATTAGGAATTTGTTCTGACTGAAGGCCTGTGAATAAGCTGGTTCCCATGATTTGAATTTTTTGGATGCTGTAGAAATCTCGAGATTACGATTATGATTGCAATTATAATTATGATTATGATTATGATTACGACTACAATTGTGATTATGATTACAATAATAAGCGATTAGTATAAGAGATTATATAAGGGGAGGGGCTAGTATATTAAAGGATTACACTCTTGCGTGAAGTGCTCACGGACCCGGTTCGATTCCCATAAGGCCCCTGGGTTTAGCTCATGCCTTCATTCCCTAGGTGGCAGCAAAAGTACAATGAGCTTGTGCCTTGCATGGCTGCAACTTTGTTGATTTATGTCTTCTGTAATTTGTGTTCTTGTGAATTGTTTAATCGTCATAACTTGTACATGTGCAGCGCAGTGCGTTTGTCAGGCGCTTCATTAAAGAATAAATATTATTATTATGATTACGATTATGATTTTTAAAACATAAGCTTGAGCTGATTATGAGCCAGCCCTTGATATGGCTGGCATAAACTGCATTTAATTGAGTTTCTGGTCTAAGCAAGATATACAGGTCTTAGTTCCCGACTGTGCATTCTGCACTGCACAGGTCGAAAAGGATTTACAAGCTGTTAAGTGATGGACTGCGAGACATGTGAAGTAGAACACTTGACCTATCCGGCAGTTCTTAGAATTTAATACGCAGTATGAATCGAAACCAATCGATAGAATCCAGTCTGTTGCCAAGAAGTGTGTCAGACACACCTGTGGGAGTTGCTCACTTGTCAAAGGGTGATTGACATATTGAATTTGTAGAATTCAGTGCACAGTACAAATCAAGAAATATATATAGATTCAATATTAAACGAATATATATAGGCCTATATATATATATATATTCGTTTAATATTGAATCTCTGGGTTGACACACTGCAACCCATTACAGAAAGTGGTATCGAAACGATTCGATAGAATCCAGTGTGTCATCAAGATATGTGTTGGACATGGGGAGATAAATTACAGTAGTTGTCTCGCTTGTCGAAGGGTGATTGACATATTGCATTTTTAGAATTCAGTGCACACTGCACAGTATGAATCGAGAATCAAAACAATTCGATAGTCTAGTGTGTCATCAAGAAAGATGTCGACAGACCTGTGGGAGATAAATTACGGTCATTAATCACTTGTTGAAGAGATGATTGACTGATTGAACTTTTAGAATTTAGTGCACAGTACTAATCGGAACAATTCGATACAATCCAGTCTGCTGTCAAGAAGTAGGTCAGACAGACCTTTGGTAGATAAATTAAGGTCATTACTCACTTGTTGAAGGGTGATTGACAGATTGATGGTTTGCATACTGGGCTAACTATCAATCCAGAGAAAAAGAAAATGTTGTAAGCTAGATTACATGGGATCAATGAACATATAAGATATATCACATGAGGGACAAACATTTTCTTCAGTCCTTGAACCATCCACTTGGAGTGGCTCCCTTTGGATCAGCATCTTGTGTTAGCTATGATTCTGCATGCGCTTTCTACAAACTCTTGAAAACTTTTCTTTTCCCGTGACATTCTGCTGGCGATGGTCAGAGTAGTTATGTAGACTAGAGGAGGCGCTATATACCGGTAAATGCTGATGACTCTATAGAATTTATTAGATTAGGTAAGTTTGTAGCCAAATGGAGTGTGGCCTGTGTAGAGCCGGACAGTTTGATTCATATGTACAGGTGATGTGCTTTGGCTAAAACTGAGATTTCGCTGTATCACCATATCATGATGTGCTTTAAGTGTCATGATGTATTGTGGGATTGTCGGTTTCTCTTATGCCACCTAATATCTCCTGATATGTACAAATCTTGGGCTAAAGTACTGGTGAATGAAATGTCTTAAATTCTGTGTTGATTCTTTTCTGTTTTGATTGCAGTAGTAATGATGTCAAGTGTTGAACAAGGTCTTGTAGCTAGGAGGGCGGATTGACGTCCACCTTATCAAACTCACCTTTTCAGTTGAGAAGTAGTTTATTGATAAACTGAAGTGATTGCCTGGGTGCTCACATTGTGTAGGAGCCATTGACCTGTTAATTAACCGGTCAACAGGTTAGCCACAAGATTGGGTCATAAACGAACAAAGGTGATGGGTTGCATTAGGTCTATGCATTTATAAGTAACTATGGTAAGGGGCCTTTGTTAGCTGAGCTTTCTGTTTTGTTTGGATGTGTGTGTGTGTGTGTGTGTGTGTGTGTGTGTGTGTGTGTGTGTGTGTGTGTGTGTGTGTGTGTGTGTGTGTGTGTGTGTGTGTGTGTGTGTGTGTGTGTGTGTGTGTGTGTGTGTGTGTGTGTGTGTGTGTGTGTGTGTGTGTGTGTGTGTGTGTGTGTGTGTGTGTGTGTGATCTCTATTTGACTGGGTTAGTTTCTTCAGGGGCTGTTGAACTACTGATATTTCGTTTTTGGGGACGTTCGGGTGGGGGGGTGTGCAATTGTTGGTTAGTGTGCTGAATTGTAAACTGAGAGATTGGGGTTCGAATCCCCACCAGGACAAACTGTTGCTTCGAGGTTTCAGCTTTGTCTGTGTCCCTTGCCAACTCAGCTATAATGAGTACATGGACTGTACACTGTTGGTGGGAAGATCAAACGGTGAGGTAAAGGGCTGCTGGAGTGCCTCTGAATTGCTGAGTGATGGTTATATAAATGTTTGATTACAAATTTACAATTACAATCCTTCCTCGTATGCCAGAGGCTAAGAAAATGAAGTTGCTAACACTTCATGCCTATGCCTCAGGCTAGCATAAGGGACTGCTGGTCTTCTTCTATGTGGTGGATTGGCAACTGTAAACACCTGGTCATATGGCAGCTGCAATGAAGAATCTCGTCCAATAAGGTCGTGGCCATCCAAGCGGACATGTGACTAAATGGTCGCTATATATAGACACAGCGCTTACATTGATTTGTTGCTGAACCACTGTAACCCGGTTATTGGACATATCTTGACGTTTCTCTGTGTGATAATATCAGCTGTATACGGCGGTTGGTCAATCAAATAAAAACTCATCTAATCAAATGACTTCTGGAATGTTGTTATTATGATGCACAGGCATCATGCCAGTACCAAACTACATAGCAGGACCAACTTACGTGGCAGTACCAAACTACATGAAATTGGCACTTCTTTTACTTATAGTTCTATCAGTGCATATCAATGCTGTTTTAAGTAAGTAAAGTAAGAATCCTTTATTGAGAAGCACTCAAACGCACAGCACTGTACATGGCAAGATTAATACATTCAAACAAATGAACAAAAATTTATATATTTTTTAACCTATTAGATGCCTATATATGCACCAAAGTGCGATTAACAATTGGTTAATAAAAATATACTTACTTAGTTTACTTTATTATTTTTAGAAGTATTATTACTATTATTATTATTTAAAAATGTTATGCATTTAATAATCCCCAATGGCCTAATCATCAATCACTGGCACTGAGCAATTGTGAGTGAAGGGCTTGCTCAAGGATCAACATTTAGTAGCTGTCTCTGGGGTGGCTCGAATCTGTACTCTCCACGTTATGAGGCGAGCACTCTAAACAATCATCCACTACGTCCCACAAAATTATAATTAAGGTAGAGTTGCTAATTGAGGTTGCGTGATGGGCTTCAGGCAGGAGGCAATGTTAGCAAAACAAAAAGTGAAAGCGAAGTGTACCTAATGTTATTTTCATGTAAATGTTGTTAGAAAACCAGGTTACCTTGCATATCCTGGTTTGGAACTGGGGAATTGGGGAATTGTAGTTGTACTTTAAGGGTAAACGAATCAGGATCGCTCTATGCGCTAGCCTGTATAATGTTAACAGTCATTTGTAGGTAACTAGTTACTTTTCCTTTCCAATTGTTAGTTACTGTAACTAGTTACTTTTTAAAAGTAACTATCCAACACTGAAGTTCATGTACAGAAATCTTGTCTAAATTGTATGTACGTATGTATGTTCGTATGTGTGTATCAGAGGACCTACTTTATATAGCACCCTTTGAGTAACTCACAAGGTCGCTCCGGCACGGCTAACTAGGATTCACCGAACAAATGTGTCATAAGACAAGCAGAAAACGTTTCCTGAGCTGTTAAAGATGCTAGTTTTCGTATGTCCCGTGGAAGATTGTTCCAGAGAGCAAAGATCACGGGTTACTTTATTACATGGAAAGAAACAAGAAGAAGAGGAGCAGTCTCTTAACCCTTTCCCGCCCGAATTGTTTTTTGGGCCATATCTGACATATATTTATATATATTTTATATATATTTTATATATATTATATATACATATTATATATTATATACATATTATATATTATATATACATATTTTATATACATATATTATATACATATTATATATATATAATAATATATATAATATAATAATAATATAATATAATATAATAATAATATAATATAATATAATATAATATATATAATATACATATTATATATTATATATACATATTTTATATACATATATTATATACATATTATATATTATATATACATATTTTATATATATGACATAGGGATGCTATATTTATTATCTAGTCTGTACAGTTCAATGCCTCCCATTAGTGGCCATATCTGGCTAGTCTGGGCGGCAATAATAATATATATAATATACATATTATATATTATATATACATATTTTATATACATATATTATATACATATTATATATTATATATACATATTTTATATATATGACATAGGGATGCTATATTTATTATCTAGTCTGTACAGTTCAATGCCTCCCATTAGTGGCCATATCTGGCTAGTCTGGGCGGCAACGGGTTAAGCTAGACCTGAGGCAGCCATGGGGATGAAGTGTTAGCGACTTCATTTTCTTAGTCTTGGCATATGAGGGTGGGTGACCAGTTCTCTCCCTCGCCATCTCATCTTCCCACCAACAATGTACGGCCAGTGTACTCATTAATAGCTGAGTTGACCAGGGGGTGCAAGTGGACCAGAAATCTCAAACCAAATTTCTGCCCTGACGAGGATTTGAACCCCAACCTCTCGATTGACTGTCCATCACGCTAACCACTACACTGTCGAGCACCCCTTTAAGGACTTTGTTGTCCAGAGCAAATGGTCAGCATTCCTGTATGTCTGAACAAAGGACCATGGAAAGAGATGTTCTGTTTCAAATTGACCAGACTATGGCTAGACCTTTAAGTGGACGGCTGTCAAGTGATACTTAATGTAATGCATTGGCAGATTGAGATTCCCCAGCCACTTGCCAGGCTGGGGTGGGGCGGACGGATGGCACGCGATTAGGGACTGTCGTCTTCCCGGATTTGACCCAGATAGGATAAGACCTCTAGAGCTGTGTAGATGACGTTTTATTACAAATGGCGGAAGTGCCACTTCTAGCCCTGAAGGGCTGTTGAGGTGGAGATTAACTGGAACAACAAAGCCAGGTCCAAATAACAACTGGCCCTGGCCAGGTACTTTCAAGGACTGCAGGCGATATGGTGGAGATAGTGGAGGCATTCGCACATACCTTGACAGCCAAATAGTAACAAGTGGAGTCCGTGAAAATAGGTCAAGCACCTAAGCACCATCAAATCAAATCAGTTTATTTCCTGTATCAACATAATACAATTAAGGCAATACAACACAGTAAATTACATCAGTTGAGGATACCAAGGGGGAGACCCAGAAGGGATGAGGAATCCCGCTAATAGGGCCACCTAATAATTGAGAATAACATAAGTAAATAATGCATGACAGCCAGTTCATATAATTATAGGAATACTTTGATAACCATGAAAATGCTAAATTATTAAGCAAAAATACTAACATAACTTAACTAACACTTAACTAACACTTAACTAACACACCCAATAAAAAAGAAAATAAGAATTCAAGTAATTTGATTAATGAGGTAATGGCGTAGTTTTTTCTTAAAGATATGCAGACCAGATAGTTGACGAATAGATAACGGTACACTGTTCCAAACGTTAGCCCCTGCAAATCTGATAGAGAATAACCGAGTGTTTGTATGAGCAAAAGGTTGTCGATATAACTTAGAGTTTCTTGTAGGGTAAGAATGAATTTCAGAGGCACGGAGGAATAGTTGTCTATAAATTACAGGTAATGAATTATGCTCATAACGATACATAAATTCACCAATCTGTGCCTTCCTAATTTGGTCGATTTTTAGTAACTTAAATTCTAGAAATAGTTGACTAGTATGAGAACCGTAAGGAACACCAGCCACGCAACGGATAGCTCGTTTTTGCAGAATGGTCAGCCTTTGTAAATTAGATTTATAAGTAGATGTCCATATTATATTACAATAAGTGAGGTAAGGATAGATGAGGGTGTAGTAGAGGGTTAACCGAACATGGGGTGGCAGTAGGTTGGAAGCTCGTTTTAGAATTCCTACATTCTTAGCTATTTTAGAGGAAATAGCTTCTATGTGATCTTTCCAAGATAGATGTTGGTCTAATATAACTCCTAAAAATTTGGATGAAGTTACTTGATTAATGGGATAACCATCAATACACAGAGTATAAGAAGTGATAGACGATAGTTTCCTATGGGACCTGAATAGAATATAATTGGTCTTATCTAGGTTCAGTGATAATTTATTGGCGCGAAACCAATCAGCAATGTGAATTAGCTGGGCATTCACTATTTGGTATAAGTCGGCAAGGGAGCTGTGAGAATAAAAAATGTTAGTGTCATCGGCAAAGAGGACGAAGTACAGAAGTGGTGATGCATTAGGAAGGTCATTAATGAAAATGAGGAATAAGATAGGTCCTAGGTTCGATCCTTGCGGAACACCAAATCGGACTGTGCGCATCATCGAGTGGAGATAGTGGAGGCATTCGCACATACCTCTGACAGCCAAATAGTAACAAGTGGAGTCCGTGAAAATAGGTCAAGCACCATCAACAGATCCTACATGATGGCATTTGGTGCTACTCTATTCAAGTGACATTTCTATAAGTTTATGCCTTGTTGGTACACCTCTGCATTTAATAATTAATAACAATGATAATGATGATAATAAGATGATTTGTATAATGCCATATAGCACAGCCGAGACCATAAGAAAATACATGAGTTCAAAAAAGTTGAAGGCTTAACCACAAAGATCCTAAATAAGGAACGTGACCGCCTTGAGATGTCATGCCTCAGAAGGATCTTACAGAATCCCTGCATGGACCCTGTCAGGAGCATGGCAATCAGGAGAACGGTAACAGTACGAGTCTCTGCCACAGTCCAGAAGCAAAGACAGAGCTTTTTCAGGTCCATACATTCAGGGTACAGGCTCTGTGAATAATAGCATTTAGTGTAATGGAATTCGGGCACATACATTCGCACATGGTCCAGAATACAAGGGCCACTGGAGAATCCTGTAGACCACCTTGAACAAGCTCTCTGTGAATAATAGCATGTCCTGGACTAGAGGTGTGGAAAAGGAAGGATCTGACAACCGTGAAATGTTTGCATGTAGCATGGCTGAATTTAACTTAAATCTCTATTTTTTGGGAGCGCCTCTTAGTAGACTACATGAAGGGGAGTTATATAAATTCCCGGAATGAATGGTGGAAGGCTAAGGAGAGGACAGAACTTGGCATTGCATCATTGACTTGACCATGCTTGGCTGAGTTTACCACAAGAAGAAGAAGAAGATGATGTGATACTCTATGTATTGTATTAGTGTATTAATACTGTATCATAGCTTTAGATAGATGCATGTGTCGTCTGCCTGAATGCATGTGATGATGAGTTCATGTGTATGTAATTAGCTTTTATGACTCTAGAGTTCAATTAGAACAGTAATTCCACCTGTATGCAACACAAGCTCTAAGAGCTTTTATTGCATGCTAAAAGCGAACTTGCCATTTTTTAATAGATGTAGGAACAGAGCCAGTATATGTGCTGGATAGGGACTGGTACTATCTGGCAAATTTTATGACATAAAAAAAACGTTTGGTTACAGAAAGTAGTTTTGTTATTAGTAACTTCTATTGTGCTGGTATCTAATGCTCAAGGCATCAACTGATGGCACACCAAAACAAAACAAATGACCAGAAGATACAGGTGGTAGTCTGCTGGGGTAAAGTGGTGGTGGTGGTGGTGGTAGCAGTGGCGGTGGTGGTGATTATGATGCTGCTGATGATGTCATTGATTTAATATACTAATAATTGTAGTTATTCGTATTGAGTTATTCTTATTGTAGTCATTCAAGCTTCTGTCCCTATGTACCGGGTAGTCTGTTTAAGGTACAAATGAAACGCTACCTATTGTCCTCACAGATTTAATTGTTGTATGGAGCACTATAAGTTTATCTTGCACTGCACTGTATAGATTCTTTGCATATGATTTGAAATGATTTTGAAATTATCTGAAGTTGTATGGTATGCATATGATTCGAAATGGTCACAAAGTTGTATGTTATGTTGTGTTGAACTGGCCACCTGTGAACTGTTTATGTGAGGGGGTAATCCTGGCTGCAGGGGGACTTTAACCCTTTTGGATTGCCCTTATGACACCAGCACTTGAAATGCCATTGGCGGAACTGTCATAATTTGATTGGTCTGTTGTGTGGTGATTCAATAAGCAGTTTCAATCAAAATGTCGATCAATCTTATTGAGTTATTTTTAAATTGTAGTTATTCTTATCTCTAACAATCGCATTCCTGCTTTGTTTTTGCAGGTGTTGACCTTCGCGTTGATGGCAATTGTCATAATGGACACCATATTTCGTGTACGAGAGTACGTCACTGGACACAGTCCGTATCCAGCGCATGTACTGGCTCCACTCCTAACTCTGTTAGCAATGGTAAGTTCTCTTCTAGCACACAGTAAAAGCTCTTAGAGCTTGTGTTGCATACAGGTGGACTTACTGTTCTAATTGAACTCTAGAGTCGTAAAGGCTAATTACATACACATGCGTCCATCATCACATGCATTCAGGCAGAGGACACATGCGTCTATCTACAGCTATAATACAGTATTAATACAGTAATACAATACATAGAGTATCATATCATCTTCTTGGACTTACCGTTTTAATTGCACGCTAGAGTCACTTTTTTAATTGCAACGCTCGAGTCCTTAAAGCTTATAAGGAGGACCTTTGAGAACTAAATAGAAGGAGCTATAGATAAGCCAAGTTAATACCAAATACTTACACACATACATACACACATACTTACATACATGCATGCATACATTACATGCATGCACATGCTTACATACATACATACACATCTCTATGGAATGGACTTCCCCCCTTTTCTATGCTCTACCAACCTCTCTGGTGGCATCTCTGACTCTTTCTCTCACCTTAAAATCTTCCTTTTCTCTTGGGTACTTTTGCTGGGAGTGCTTCTGAAATTCTTATGCTGTGAGAAGCACTATATAAATGATCAAATACAATACAATACATGCTTATGCACATGCATACTTGCTTACGTACACACAGTTACACATATATCTGCATACACACATACTTGCATGCATACATGTATACATACATGCATACACGCTTGCATGTATACATGCATACTTACATACATACATGCATGCATGCACACTTGCACACATGCATACATACATACATGAACATACAGTCCTACTTACATACAAAAGTAATCAATAGATTGGTTTGCTGACCTTGTAAAGTGGAGGGTGCTGTTTGCACCTGCCCTAAGAGCTAAAGTACATGATGTAACCTGATCGAATGGTTTATGCAGTGGAGGTGTTTTGAACATTCGATATCGGTCACACTCTTTTTCTGGTTGCAACACTTGATCTGATGTGGATGTTGACAAGTTGATAAACGATAAACGGCTATTCGATTCAGTTGAGCGTGGAAACCAGAGGGCAAGGGTCATATATGTGATCTGTGGGGCATGGTTGCCGAGGGGATGGAGCACTCGGCTTGTAACCGGGTCATTCGATGTCAAATCAACCAGTAAAATAGCAATTTGCCACCACACCCCTTTGGATTTTTCTGAAAATTTTTATACACAAATTACATGCAAAATTAGGAACAACAGAGCAGAATATCTCAAAATTTGACCGAGATATTAATTTTTGAAGGTCGGATCGTGAGAAAATGGCATGATCGACCAAGTTTGGACTGTCATATCTCGGTCAGGAAATGATCTAGAGGGCTGAATTTTTTTTCATGTAATCAGTTTGTTGTGCTCTTTCCAAATATTCAAAAATCTCGGTGGTGTTCATTGTGATTTTTAATATAAAAATTTATAAATATTGCACAGAGGCCAGTTTTCACTCAAGTTCCAAACATCATATCAGCAGGTTGGAATAATATATTATAATTCTTATACTGGTTTTATATTGAGGTACATTAGTGCTCATCAGGCATATAGTGAGTACCTGATTAGTTTCATTATTACTGTGTTTTCCAAGGACATTTTCTTTGCCATGATCATGAAAATGGGGTTTACGGCTTGCAGAAAAAGTTAACATATGTATTTTTTGAAATTCATGAAAATTTGCACATATATTCTGGACACCTAGAACTGTTATTGGTGAAAAATTCAGGATGGTGTTCAGCTCCCTTCCACGTAAATTAATTTTTTAAGTTAATAAGCAAAAAACGAATCACGAGAAAATGGCATGATCCACCAAGTTTGGACTGTCATATCTTGGCCAGGAAATGACTTAAAGGGCTGATTTTTTGTTCTTGTAATCAGTTTATTGTGCTGTTTCCAAATATGAAAGGATCTTGGTGGTGTTACTTGTGGTGTTTTATCTATAAATTTGTAAATATTGCACAGAAGCCAGTTTTCGCTTATTTGGAAAGAGCACAACAGACTGATTACATGAAAAAACATTTCAGCCCTCTAGCTCATTTCCTGGCCGAGATATGATAGTCCAAACTTGGTCGATCATGCCATTTTCTCACGATCCGTTTTTTGCTTATTAACTTCAAAAATTAATATCTCGGTCAAATTTTAAGATATTCTGCTCAAATTTTCACTGTTGTTCCTAATTTTGCATGTAGTTTGTGTATAAAAATTTTCAGAAAAATCCAAAGGGGTGTGGTGTACACCCCTGGTTGATTTGACGTGGAATGACCCAACCGAGAGCGAGGGTTCGAGTCTCTGGTCAGGCGGTCCCATGTAAGGACCTTGAGCAAATCCTTGACGCACAGTTGCTCAGCACCATCGACGTTCTATTGTGTATTGTAATGTAACTGAACATTTATATAGCGCCCCTTCAAGATATGTTAAGAATTTTATCCCTAAAGTCTTCTTTGCCTGTGATTACTGACAGAGTTCTGTTACCTCTTTTCATTTATTTGTCTGGTGTGTGCGTCGACGTGTAACTGGGGGTGGTGTGCCAGATATGTCTCTTTTTCAAATAAACGAAGATATTTATATCTACTCTGCACTAGTAATATTATTGTTTATTGTTGTTTGGCTACAAATAAACGATTGATTGATTGAAATGTAATTGCGAATGAATATTTTACATCAGTTAGCAAAACAATGCACAGGAAGCTGAAAGAGTCACCAGTGGCGGGCCCACGCACACACGAGGAACCAACCAATAGATTCCCACCGACAGCTGAATAGGGCATGGATGTTCAGAGTCTCTGGGCCAAGTTGCATCAATAGGGTAGAGCAGGTGGACAGTACAATTTGTATTGTATTGTATGAAATGCAGTTGTATTGTATTGTATGAAATGCTATTGTATTGTATTGTTCTGTTGTAGGCGATTGCCATTGTGCTGATACAGTTTGGTCGAAGTCGTGGAGTGACTTGTACTGGTGTACTTTTCCTGTACTGGCTACTTCAGTTCCTTGCGGCCGTTCTGATCCTCCAATCAAATATACGGATTGTTGCATCACTTGACGAGGTAGTTACGCAGTTCATCTAATCTGATCAAAGGGCTTCTATAACTAATGTATAAATGTAATCTAATCAAAGTTAAATGACCACTGCATGATTTTAAGTGAAATTATGTTACTCGAAATGACATTGAATCAGTTTGAATGACGTTACAACATATAACTTAGAATAAAATTATATTACATTAACCCTTTCCACTCGGATTAAATATTGGTATCGTTCACCCCAGATCTGAATATTTTTACACGTATGTACGTATGTATGTATGTATGTATGCATGTATGACATTGTATGTATGTATGTATGTATGTATGTATGAATGTATGTATATATGTATGTATGACATTGTATGTATGTATGTATGTATGTATGTATGTATGTATGTATGTATGAATGTATGTATGTATATATGTATGTATGACATTGTATGTATGTATTTACGTATGTATGTATATATGTATGTATGTATGTATGATAAATGCATGTATGTATGTATGTATGTATGTCCGTAATGACTTGCAGCTGACAATCGCCTTTTCCCACTCACCATTACCAACGGTTAGGCCCTATGCCAAATTTATTTATAGAAGTCACTTGTTTCCGGTTCGTGGGTGCGTTTCTTTTTAAGTCGCCTTTATCCGATAATATTATGTCCCACTGGGTGAGCCTTACGATCGTCAAACTTGTATGCTACTCATATGTCCCACCAGGTGGGACATACGATCGGAATGAGAAAATCAAAATGTCCCACCAGGTGGGACAGTCGAGTGGAAAGGGTTAAATGACCATTGCGTGACTTTAACACTTTGAATAACAGTACAACAACAAAAAACTTTAATCTGAAATTACAGTATTGTAATTTTTGAAATGACATTGAATTCCCAGCAATGACATGGCATTACTTTTAATGACTTTACAGTACTGAACTTTTGCTGATAGCACATTACTTTAAATGACATATCATTACTTTTAATGACATTACACTACTTAATTCTAACTGATATTACATTACTTTAAATGACAGCATTATTTTAAATGACATTGCACTACTTAACTGTAACTGATATCATATTACTTTAAATGACATGGTATTACTTGGAATGACACTACACCACTTAGCTGTAACTAAATTACCATATTAAATTACCTACTTAGCTGTAACTAAATTACCATATTACTACTTAGCTGTAACTAAATTACCATATTACTACTTAGCTGTAACTAAATTGCCATATTACTTAAATTGACTTGACATTACTTTGAATGACGTTACACTGCTTAACTCTAGCTGAAGTCACATTACTTTAAATAACATAGCATTACTTTGAATGACATTACACTGAAATCACATTACTTTAAATGACTTAGCTGGGCTGTAAATTGCATTACGGGAGTTCTCTGTGTGATGTTGTGCTGCTTTGTTTTTGTAGAGGAAAGCCAGCGTTATTTATCATCTCATCTTCATCTCATTTTTCACTCTTCTAGTCTTTGTCCAGATGATTCTCGCTGGATTCTGCGTCGACGGACCAAAGAGTTCAGTTGCAGATTCGGTCAGAAACTCAAATTAATTTTCTTTACCCCTGTCATCTTTTGGAAGACTTAATAGTATTGTATTGTATTGTATTTGATCATTTATAAAGCGCTTCTCATAGCATGAGCCTTTCAGAAGCGCTCCCAGTGCGAGGTACTCCGAGAGAAAAAGAAGGTTTTAAGGTAGCATGGCTGGATTTAACTTAAATCTCTATTTTTTTGGAAGCGCCTCTTAGTAGAGAAAGAGGTAGAGATGCTACCAGAGAGTACTATTAATATCCTTTTAGTAGTTAATTCAATCAAATTTAATTAGTTAATTCAATAAAAATGACTAATAGTGCTCGTAAGTGTAGTGGTTACAGTACTGGACTGTCAGTCGAGAGGTCGGGGGTTCAAATCCCCACCAGGGAGAAGTTTGGTTTGAGATTTCTGCTCCACCTAGCCAACTCAGCTATTAATGAGTGCACTGACCGTGCATTGGCTGGGGTTAAAGTTTCCATTGTCCTTAGGTATGAGATGGAAACTATGGGGTTAGGGCCGGAGATTGTATACCACCTGAATCGGTGGTGGGAACAGACCACACAAGTAGGGAGCAATTGGTGACCTTTCAGAGCAGTCCAAAGGTCACAGAACGTATAGGTGACAACCAGAACAAGGTCAAGTTGACACTACGCACGTGCCGAAATCAAAACAGTTAAAAGTTCCTATTGTTCACTGTTTATGCAGTACGTGGAATCTGTTCCACACAACTGCACTGAGGAGACAATCCTCGGCTAAAGTTATGGTTATAGTTTCTGTTGATGTGTTTATATTAGTTTAAAATACCAGCTGATACGGATCTCAGCTGTTATAAAAAGCACGGGGCATGTTTTATATGAGCTGCTTCCACAATCAAGTACTTGTGCCCTCCACCCATAGTCTCATGACAGGGTCCTGACTCTTTTAGATAATAATATGAGGAAAACATTTATAGGAAGAATGCTGTACTCTTATTCATTTTGTATTTGTCCTACAATGTTTGTGCACAGGAGTAGGGCTTTTCTGTAATTTACTTTCATTCTGACTGAGAATTTATATAGCGCCTCTTCAAGATATTTACTCAGAGGCATTCTCTGCCCTAGCCTATTATGATGATAAGTGTCATTACGAACTAAAATATTAGTTAGCAAAACAATGCACAGTTACTTTTGAACAATGCACAGTTCACATTTTGATGTGACCATGCATGCATTACAAATTTAATTAATCAACAACACCAATTCAATCCAACTAATCAATGAGAAGATTCAATTCAGTTTACAGGTTATTGTTCCCATTGTACAGTTACTTACTTAAATATATATTTTGCATTACTAATGTAATTTGCCTGGACTTCCTCCTGACAGGAGTTTACTAGATGTAGGCAGGTAATAATAATATTAAATGTTGGTACTTGCATTTACTATTGAGTAGTTCTTCTAATTTTACTCTTGAAATAGTGTGGCTTTGTTAATTTTCAAAATTTGTGCTTGTTGAGGTGGTACCACAGAAGCCCAGAACGCTAACCACTAAGCCATTGACCCTTGAAACAGCTGTGAAAACTGTAGCATTAGCAAATACATTAATGTGTTAGATTAATTATGGTATTGATATATTAATAGTAATTGTTGTAGTTCTCTATTCTTGAGTCTGATTTGTTGTGGTTTGCATTGCAGAAAGAATGTCCAGAAAATCACGCGTGTTTTCTGTCAGTGATATCCTTTTGGTGGTTCACGAGGTGATTTTTCATTCTGTTTCATCCACAGTTTACATTTCAAGAGGTCTTCAAATCGAGTTATTGATTAGTTGGATTGAATTGGAGTGGTTTATTATTGATTAGTTGGATTGAATTGGTGTGATTTATTATTATTATTATTAATTAAATTTGTAACGCGCGCTTGGTCACACCAAAATGTGAATCTGAGGTGCGGATAGTCAGAGCCAGGAGAAGATGCAGTTTGATATCCAGGTGTTTGAAAGCCAAGGAGAAATAGTGAGTTTTGATTCTTTTTGAAGGAAGGAAGTGAATTTGAGATACGAAGAGAGAGTGGCAGTCGATTCCATTCATTTGGGCAGAGGCATGGAATGTACGCGAGGTTTTTACTGATTAAAATTAGATGTTTGTACACCAAATTGCGATTAGCAATTGGTTAATAAAGAATATATTTGCTTATTTACTTACCTAACATGCAGTGGTGTTATGTAGAATTTTAGAATTTAACTGGTATTCTTGATGCTTGGTTTTTCATCAGTTTATTAACTTTGTGTTTCGTAGTCTGGTTATTCGTGGCTACAAGAAGTCGCTGACGCGAGAAGACCTGTGGTTGCTCAATCCGCAGGATATGTCACGGGAGGTTGTTCCTGTTTTCGAAAAGAACTGGAAGAAGGAAGTAATTAAGTATCAGAGGTAACGAATTCGTTTCATTTGCGGTAGTACTAACGATGTAGTACTAACGATGCATTGGAAAACAAATTATGCTCTGGTGCAGTCTGGGACTCATTACTTTCAGACTTTTATGATTATTATATACATAATAAAATTGTTGGGGTTACATGTGTGTGTGTGTGTGGGCCTGCCACTGGTGACTCATCTGGTTTGTGTGTGCGCTGTTTTGCTCATTCATTCATTCATTCCAAAGATTTATATAGCGCCCCTTCAAGTTACTACTCAGCGCTCCCGACAACCCCGGCTAAAAGGATATTTTAAGGCTAGAGTGCATCTAAATGAACTCTAGGAATAAGGCGTAATGTTAATGGGAGCCCATTCCAAACCATGAGGCCAGCAACAGAGAAGGCGCTGTATCTAAGAGCAGTTCGCACGGGGAACAAGAAGTTCACCTGTGTGGAGGAGCGGAGAGCTCTACGTCCCTGCACATCCAAAGTAGAGCGACAGAGCTCTTGTAAATATACAGGAGCGAAACCTAAGAGGCACCGCCAGACCAAAGCAGAAAGCCAGTTACATACATACATATAGTATCCATTGATGATATTTCAGTTCTTTATGCATCAGCATCAGTTAGACTACTGAATATATTACTGGAGTGGCATAATAGAATTGTCTTAATAATAAATCTAAACTGTATTTCTGAATGTCTGTATATTTGTCTGTCCCACTAAAACTTGTGAAGCAACACTGTAGCAATATGAACATTGTCCTGTGAATTTCTAGGCCAACGCAACTATTTTCAGCTCAAAGTGTCGTTTCATTTCCGAGATAGGGACGTTTTCAGTTACATATGTTTACATTCAATCCTGGTATGCATGTATGTATGTATGTAACGTGTGCATGTTTGTATTATGTATGTATGTAACTATGTATGTATGTATGTATGTAACTATTTATGTATGTATGTATGTATGTATGTAACTATGTATGTATGTATGTATGTATGTAACTATTTATGTATGTATGTATGTATGTAACTATTTATGTATGTATGTATGTATGTAACTATTTATGTATGTATGTATGTATGTAACTATGTATGTATGTATGTATGCATGCATGTATGATGTACGTGTGCATGTTTGTATGCATGTATGTAACTATTTATGTATGTATGCATGCATGCATGCATGTATGCTTTTATCAAGACATTTACTATAGCATGTTTTACATACTGTCTTACAAAGGTGCTGCATCTATGACTATCTAACTGTCATAGAATGATTTCATCTGGTTGTGTCTGACTAGGTCGCGAGATTCCGTGGCTACACGCTCGAAATCTGAGGAGCCCGGGAGCAACATACTTCTCCAGCCCCTCAAGGGCGATTCGGGGACGACCGTTCAGACCGCTACGGTCAAGGGCCAGTACAAACCAAAGCTGTGGTTGGCTATGGCTAAATCGTTTGGCAAACCGTTCCTGTTTGGGTCATTTCTTAAGCTGCTTCACGACATTCTCATGTTTGTCAGTCCGATGCTCTTACAGTAAGAGACAATTGTTCTCTCTCTCTCTGTCTCTCTGTCTGTCTGTCTCTCTCTCTGTCTGTCTCTGTCTCTCTCTGTCTGTCTGTCTGTCTCTGGGCTCTCTATCGAAGGAGATCTCTCTCTCTCCGTCTCTCTCTCTCTCTCTCTCTCTCTCTCTCTTCTCTGTCTGTGTGTGTGTGTGTGTGTGTCCCTCTCTCTCTGATTGTTTTGTAGTGATTTTCATTGTAGCAAGCTGACCCAGTGATTTCCAACCTGAATGCTGCTCATGCACCTACTCAACCAATCAGTCTGTCAAAATTTATATAGCGCCCCTTCAAGGTCTCTACTCAGAGACTCTCCCGACCCAGGCCAAGTGGAAAAAAAGCAGTTTTAAAAAGCTGATAGAACAGTGAAGGAAGGAACTGAGGGCAGGAACGGACCTCCAGAGGAAGCCTGTTCCACATCACTGGGTCAATAACAAGAGGCCATTGCTGAAGTCTGGGGAATAAGAACATTGTAGCTTTACAGGCTAAAGTCAGGTCACCATGGGCTGCAGAGTGAAGGAGACTGTGCCCACCGTGGGACGAGATGGGGCGACATACTATGACTTGTGATCATACTGCGTTCATGTCTGTTTGAATCAATGAACGAAGATTATTATTATTATTATTATTATTATTATTATTGTACATTTAATAGTGTCTGGTTATCTGACACAGCACTCATGAATAAGCTGGTTCCCTGTGCTTAGCTTTTGAGCAGCACTTTAGAATTTTTAGATCACGATTAGCTTTCAATACTTTACATTACAAGTTTGTGTTGCTGTTGACAGGCAGATGATTCGCTTTGTCCGTGATAAAACTCAGCCATCTTGGTCTGGCTACGTTTACGCTGGGCTGATGTTTGTCGTGGCCTTCATTCAGTCGATGGTTCTGCACCAGTATTTTCATCGGTGCATGATCGTCGGCATGAGAGTCCGCATGGCTCTCGTGGCTGCCGTCTACCAAAAGGTAGGCTCCCATTTGAGATATCTCGTCGGAAATAGGTCTTACCCAGTATTCGTTCTTTGATTTTTGTAACTATTGTGGATTAGTGTGAAAGTTCCCCATGCTTTGACTTGTCTGGCTAGCTGTCATTTCTTCATATTCTTACATTTTTTACCTCTTACCTTTTAAACAGATCTGTTTCCTCTTACCTTTACTTTACCTCTTACCTTTGCAAAAAAATGTGTTTCCCTTTTGCTTATTGCTTCAGTGGAGTTTGTATGCAGCCATTTCTACAGATAATTTAGCTCTAACCTTTGCAAACCAAATGTGCTACCAGATCAGAGTCATTCCAGAACCAGTGGCTGTATGTAGGAATGGGTGAAATTGGCTGAATTGTGTAAACAATAATATTGATTTTACTCTTTTACAGTTAAATCTGTTGTGTGAATGAAGTATGGGGGGATAGTATAAAGGATAACACTCTTGCCTGAAGTGCTCACGGACCCGGTTTGATTCCCGTAAGGCCCCATGGGTTTAGCTCATATCTTCATTCCCTAGGTGGCAGCAAAAGTACAATGAACTTGTGCCTTGCATAGCTGCAACTTTGTTGATTTATGTCTGTAATTTGTGTTCTTGTGAATTGTTTAATCGTCATAACATGTACAGCGCAGTGCGTTTGTCAGGCGCCTTTATTAAAGAATAAATATTATTATTATTTTTTTGAATGTTTGAATTTGTAGTCTCTTAAACTGAGCAACGCTGCTCGCAAGGAGTCGACGGTTGGCGAGATTGTCAATCTGATGGCAGTTGACGCCCAGCGTTTCATGGAACTGACGACGTACCTGAACATGCTGTGGTCAGCACCGTTCCAGATGTGCTTGTCTCTCTACTTCCTCTGGGTCCTGCTGGGCCCTTCTATCTTGGCAGGAGTGGCAGTTATGATCCTCATGATCCCGATCAACGCATTCATCGCCAAAATGAGTCGAGCCCTTCAGGTTTGAATGATTGCTTGCTCAGGAATGATTTCTGTCACCGTTTTCAAGCTCGTGAATGGTTGTTATAGATTAGTAGTGATTATTCACACATCACATTTTTCTAGGGCTGCGGATTTTAACAATTCATTAATCAATTAATTGTTAAAAATTTTAATCGATTAATTTTGGCATAGATGTCTTCATAGTCAATTAATCATTTCTACATCAGGTTGTTCTTGAGAAAACTCAAGTGGAATTCCAGAATGAGAGAATAAGATATGGGAACAGGACAATTTGAATCTGAAAACAAGCAGAAGAAAATGTAGTTTTCAATCATGTGATAATTATACTATGAAATTATTTGGTTATAGTAACTCTAATGACATCTGTGATGCTCATATTTAGCTAGGGACATAGCGTGATAAGTGTACTGAGGTTTTGACAAAACTTGGGAGGAATTTCAGAACAAGAGAATAAAAATATACTGGGAAGACCATTTAGTTTTGAAATGATGTCGAGGCCTAAAACTGCTAGAAGATGTTGATTTTGATATCAAGAGAATGACTTATTATCGGAGGACGAGCGTGTCATTTTCATGCATGAAGAGCGTGTCATTTTCATGCATGCGAAAGTGATATATGAAGAGATTAATCGCTATAATTACATGTCATAAAAATTTTCAAGCATGCGAAAGTGATATATGAATTGGGTAGGATTAATCAAATGTTGATTCAATGCTTGAATTGATTGATTCTAGTATTAATCAAATGGTTGCTTAAATAATCTCTGAGTTTTATATTTGTGGTTTCAACTGTTTTGTGTTGTGCAGGTGGTTCAAATGAAGCAGAAGGATTCTCGGATTAAACTGATGAGCGAAATTCTTAACGGTATCAAGGTGTGTAAATCAATTCTTTGCTGGCACTTCAAACAAAGTTGGTTTCTGCAAAACCAGAGATTGAAACATGTACACGGGAATTTTTTAAAGGCTATAATAAGCTACACGGATGCACTGCATTCATGGGCTTCTTTCCAAACAAGGTTTTAGATGTGTAATGGCAGCTTGATATTATGTTCTCTATACCAAATTCTCTAGCGTTTCTAAATCCTGCAGAGAAGTGTTTACACCATGGATACCTTTGTTAAAATTGTTGTTTGCAGACTGTTGAAGATGAGTAGCGGTAGGTAGGCTGCTATTATTAGTTTCTTTATTACGTATAAAGAAACATTCTTTGTGCGTAAGATACGTATACTCTAACTTTTCTAAATCCTGAGGTATCATTTCTACATAAAACTGCAGAGATAAGTTTTTAAACCATTGATACCCTTGTAGAAGATCAGTCATTTTGGGGCGGGTGATGGTTGAATCGTGATACACAGGTACGAAGAACAGAAGGACACGGGTTCAATACCGGCTAGCCTCATAAGGTTGACTCCACTCCCTAGGGGAGATGGTCAAATGGGCAGCAGTAGGATGGATCGGCATCTAACAGGCTGCCATGCAGTTATAAAATTGCCTCTTGTTTAACTTGCATTCCTACTATTTCATGTAATCATACTGTGGTTTGTCAGTTTGAATTAAAACAATGAAATATTTATTTCATTGTGATTTCATGTCTGAAGGTCTTGAAGCTGTACGCCTGGGAACTGTCCTTCCAAAAGAAAGTCCTTGACATCCGGAAGAATGAGCTTAAAATCCTTCGGAAGGCTGCCTACCTTCATGCAGCTTCGTCCTTCACCTGGAACTGTTCCCCTTTTCTGGTAGAGTCACTTTCATTATCATCAATTTAAGAATTTTCTTATATAGTATTTGTCACTGATTGTTTTGTATCTGACACTTCAACCTGGGTCCATTGTGCCTTCTCGTGTGTTGGACCATTCTGGAACAGTTTTGTAGATCCTAAATGTCACCTAATTATAGTGCAGTGCTTGATATGACTTATTAAATTGGTGTTTCTTTGCTTGATGATGTTTCCATTGTATGTTTGAGGTTGTCATTAGTGATGTTTGAGTCATATGCCTGTGGGGTGTTTTGATGACGTTTTTTGTTGTTGACTGTTTGCAGGGGTGCATTGACAGCTTTTGTTTCGTGTGTTTGCTGGTTGCCTTGGCGACGTTTGTGATGTATGTTTGAAGGTTGCCTTGGTAACGTTTATGCTTTATGTTGTGGTGATTGTCTTAGCAACGATTGTGTTTGCAGGTATATTGTTTTGTTGACAGCATTTGTTTTTATATGCTTGCAGGTTGCCTTGGCAACATTTGTGTTTAGTGTTTGTTTGGATTGCTTTAGCAATATTTGTGTTGTATGTTTGCAGGTTGCCTTGGCAACGTTTGCAGTATATGTCCTGTCATCGCCTGACAACATCTTGGATTCTGAGAAGGCTTTTGTTGCTCTGTCACTCTTCAACATTCTGCGTTTTCCTCTTTCAATGTTGCCCATGATAATTGCAAACATGGTTCAGGTGAGTTGTTTGTGACAAAAAAGAATTTAAAGGAGAAAATTAAATGTCTTTAACAGCGCTCACGAATAAGAAATCACCAAGAGAAGGAAATTAAGTGTTTACTACTAAAGAGAGGAAGATTAACACTGATCACAAACAAAAAATCGCCAAGAGAAGGCAATTAAGTGTTAAATACTAAAGAGAGGAAAATCAAGCATTAAGTACTAAAATTGACAGAGGTGAATATTAAGTGTTAAGTACTAAAACGGACAGAGGTTAACTAAAAACGGACAACGAGGGAAGCAGTGTTGAGTACTAAAAAGACAGGTGAATATTGAGTATTGAGTACTAAGGGAAAGGACATTAAGTGTTGAGTATTTGAATTGACAGAGGTGAATATGAAATGTTAAGTACTAAAATTTTAACTGTTGTTTCAAAGTAAATGCTTTAAATGTTCAACTGTTGTTTTTCAAGGCAAGTGTATCCATCAAGCGACTGCACAAATTCCTGATCAATGAGGAACTGGATCCAAGTAATGTGCAGCGCAAAGGAGACATTGGTGAGTTGTGGTGAAAAGAGGAATGAGTGATATTTGCAATGTACCGGTACATTTACACCTTATTTGCATCCGTGGTGTCTCGAACACCTCCAGTATACTTTCGCACACCTCCAGTGTACCGTACATCAGCAGTTTTCAAACTTTTTTTATTGTACCATGAGGTAAAAAAATTGAATGTTGGCGTACCACCAGCAAAGGTGATACGTCAGATCAAAAACAACAGGTGAGCGCAACGTCCCCTTGCAATTAATATTAACATTAAAAACATCATTGAATAGCTAATCACAGAAAGACAATTTACATAACACTGAATTATTAATCAAGCTACTTTGAACAGCTGTAGCCAAACAATTTGAAGTCAGAGTATCAATCAATCGATTGATCAATCGGAATTTATGTAGCACCCTTTCAGGATCTCTACTACTCGGAGGTGCTCCTGACCCAACCTAGGCCAGGTGGAAGAGAACAGTGAGTCCTTCGCGCACAATTGCTCTGCAATATAATTGCATCTGTGCCATCGAGGCGTGTGCACTTCTGAACTTTGGAAGAAGGGGAGCAATATCAAATGCAGTTGTATTGTATTGTATAAGCTAGTTCAGCATTATATTTCCCGCAAGGCATGACGGGAAAGGTGATAGTTCTCCGTTCATAAACAAAGCGAAACATGGCGGATAGCTTAGACGAATCGTTCAGAGTGGATCACTGTAATCGATGGAAGCAATTTTTAACAGAAAGAGGCCACAAGACAACTTCATCGAGTTACACATGAACTCGTGGCTGTTGCATTTGCGTAAAAGTAGATCATTCGATTTGTTTATGAACGGTGGCCTTGACCCGGAAGTAAAAGTAAGCTGGCTGCGCATTCATTCATTCATTTCAGATATTTATATAGCGCCCCTTCAAGATTTCTATTAGCTCCCGACTACAGCGCGGACACTGAATCGGAGTTTCACGAAAAGAGCGCATGAGCAATTGCGAGTGAAGGACTTGCCCAGGGTGTGGCGGCTTGAGGTGGATTCGAACCCGCAACCCTCCGGTTGCAAGGGAACATACCTCTACACCACCGCGACCCAACATGCGCATTGATAATGCTGAACTAGCTTATTGTATTGCATAAAATAAAGCCAATCAGATGTGACAGTTGATTAAGTGGTAATTGTGCAACTGATCCAAAATTGAGAATCAATTGTTTAATCCAGATTTAGTGATTTAAAATTCTGTTTGTTTCTTTTAGGTTGTTCTGTCTCAATCACAGACGGATCCTTCAGCTGGGATAAGAACCCGGAAAAGCCGGTGCTCGAAGGGTATTTGATTTTTTATGCGGACTGACAAGGGAGAGTAGACAAAAGAGGATCTTGAAGAAGTTTAGACTCATTTGAATAGAGGGAGAGAGAGACAGGCAGGCAGACAGAGAGACAGGCTGACAGACAGATGGAGGGAGACAGACAAGACAAACAGACAGCAACAAACAGAGAGAGACAGACGGATGGAACCCTTCAGACAGACAGTCAGACAGAGAGCAACAGACAGAGAGATGGAAAGAGAGCAAGAGACAAAGAGAATTACTGTTTGACCTTGAACTCTTTCCTTCAATCTGAAAGTCTTGCCCTTGGTGGGGTTTGGGGACACGATGTATGAACAACTTGGCTGTTGTAACAAGATACAGGGAATATATGGGGTACATGTCGAGTCAGTGTTTAGTTATGTTGAAGTCTTGTGAGCCTGTTCAGTTTAAGCAGAACAAAAGATGAGGCATTCTAATTATAGTTGTTAATTTATGTAGCACTTCTTTAAGAGGCAAAATAATGCTAAGAATCAGGTCAAAGGTTGCTGGCTTACTAGAACACTGGTATCATTTGAAACAAGGGTTTTCGACATGCAGCCATATAGAAGAAAAGAGCAGTCCCTTAAAGCTAGCCCTGAGGCAGCCATGGGTATGAAGTGTCAGCGGTTTCATTTTCTTAGTCTCAGCTTATGAGGGTGGGTGGCCAGACCACTGTCTCATCTTCCAACTGACATTTTACAGTCGGTGTACTCACTGTAGCTGAGTCGGCTAGGGGGCACAGGTGGAGCAGAAATCTTGGAACAACTTTCTGCCCTGGTGGGGATTTGAACCCCAGCCTTTCGGTTGACAGTCCAGCATGCTAACCACTACACTACCGTGCACCATAAAACGATCCAGATTATGCTTGCAAATTCCTTTGACTCTGGCAGGCTGTTCAAGGTTTTGTCCTCTGATATGGAGCCAAGATTGACATGGTATAAGCTCAAAAATAGACACACTTTGTGACTTTCATTGTGGTAACTTGTCAGGCATCTGTATTGATGATGTCTTTTAACTTGTTTACAGCATAAATCTGCGTGTGCAAGAAGGGTCTTTGGTTGGGGTCGTTGGTCAGGTTGGGTGTGGAAAGTCAACCCTTCTGTCGGCCATTTTGGGAGAAACAGACAAACTGCAGGGTGAAGTGGCCGTGAAGGTCAGTGGAATTATCGTCAGCTATCTAATTGTATTGTTTGTATTGTATTTAAGCATTTGTAAAGCACCTCTAGTAGGGTGAATCATTCAGTAGCGCTCCCAGGGAGCAAGGCCCTGCGAAAAGAAGCAGGTTTTGAGAAAAGCGAAGGAAGAAGAGAGACTGCTAGATAAAATTGTAGAGCAAACAGAGGGAGAAAGCACATTTTTTTAGCTAGTTTCACTTATAAGACTAATAAAACTAATGGCAGTTAGTTTCACTTATAAGACTAAAATAACTAATGGCAACTAGTTTCACTTATAAGACTAATAAAACTGGGTAAGCCGCACATTTCATAGGTTATATTTGCCAAGTGCTACAGAGTAAAATATTTTATTAAAAACTCAGCTAATTGGGTTAAAATGGGGTAGATAATTTATTAAATCTTTGGAGTGAAATAAATGAGCCAGATGAATGATTTGTTAGATTGTTTTGGAGTACAATATACAGGTAAACCCTGAATTTAATAGGTTGAAAAGAGGTTAATGGCATTTAAAATAAGTGCATAAGCGAGTCCCCACTAAAGTCGAATTGTCTTTGTACCTAGGGTTCCATTGCATACGTCGCCCAGCAGGCATGGATCCAGAATGCAACGCTTGAAAACAACATCTTATTCGGCAAAGACAAGGAGGAGAAATTCTACGAGGAGGTTATCGACGCCTGTGCCCTTGGACCTGACCTTGACATTCTTCCAGGCAGAGATCAGACAGAAATCGGAGAGAAGGTAAACAACGGGAACTAGGGTGATTTCAATCTTCTCGGCCATCTGCGAGTCAGTATTTTCTGTTTGTAAATAATAATATTCGTTTATTAATTCAAATTGACAAAGTTTGCAGTGAGAGAAAATGATACAGTAGTAACAGATGATAGCAAGTGTAACAGGAATCGAATTCAACCGTATGGCAGCCTGCAAGGCGTCCATCTGTCCTGCTATTTATTTTACAGTCGCCCCCTAGGGAGTGGAAGACTCAGTCAACCTAATGGGGCTAGCGGGTATTGAACCCATGTCCTTCTGATCTTCGTGCCAGCATGTTACCATTCAACCATCTTCCCGCAGATCGTCGGCCGAGAATCAGGTTGTTCTAACTCCACTTTTTATGTGTTGGGACATTTTGATACCGTTGAATTTGGCGCAGCTTGCTCTATCCCCACATGAAGTTAGAACATTCATAGACATTTCGGAAGTACCAAAAACACCCAGAATTATAGTGTTCTGGTCCATTTTGACAGTATGTTTACGGACTAGCTTGTTCTATGTCCACGTTGAAACGCGGCCGACCCTATTTTTAGCCAGGCATTGAGCGCTATGTTGTTCTATCTCAAACTATAACTCCAAAATTGAAAAAAAAATTAAATAAACAACAAAAATAACATAGGCAACATTGTGGCTGAAAATGCTGATTCTCCAGAGCTATTTATTGATAGCTTACTCGCTACTTGAATGTATCATTTTGCTGTACAAAGATACTTCTGCCGTTTTCTCGAAAACAACATTCTTTCAGTTAGAACAACCTGATTCTCGGCCGGCGAGATGTATGTATGGCATATAGATTAAAATACTGAGTGTGTAAAATCTTTAAAGTGCAGCTCAGAAGCATTTTGCCCTCTATCCTAGGTGTTGTTGGTAAAGAAGAAGAGCAGTCCCTTAAGCTAGCCCTGAGGCAGCTATGGGTATGAAGTGTTGGCGACTTCATTTTCTTAGCCTCGGCATATGAGGGTGGGTAGCCAGTCCTCTAAACCATCTCGTCTTTCCAGCAACATTGTACTCATTATAGCTGAGTTGACTAGGTGTAGCAGAAATCTCGACCCAAATTTCTGCGCTTGTGGGATTGGAACCTCCAACCTCTTGATTGACAGTCCAGCATGCTAAGCACTACACTATTGAGCAAGGATTTTAAAATAAGTTCCTCTATTATCAAGCAGTGATTAAAATGTTAACAAAAAAGGTTACACATAAATGTGAATCTGAGGTGCGGTTAGTCATTCGCCAGATGAAGAGCTTTTAAGATATCCAGAGTTTTAAAGTCCATGATTTATAGTCAGTTTTGATTCTTGTCCTTTTCAGGGAATTAATCTGAGTGGAGGTCAAAAGCAACGAATCAGCCTTGCTCGAGCCGTTTACTCGGATGCTGACATGTATCTTCTGGATGACCCCCTAGCCTCTGTTGACTCCCATGTTGGGAAGCACATATTCGAGCAAGTCCTCAGCAAGGATGGACTTCTGAAGAATAAGGTATCTCCCTTCATTACTGGGGATTGGTTAGTCAGTTGGTTATAGATCTGTTGTCTTAGTTTCTCATCTGGATAAACTGTCTTTTTAATAATTCCCTTAAGAATTTTAATAATTCACCTGTAAACTTATTGTTATAATTTGCCTGATTACTGCCATCTTAATGTGTTCCTGAATAAATTTCCATTTTAATAATTCCCTTGGATGACTCATTTTAATAATTCACTTGGATTACTGTCATTTTAATAATTCTCCATTATGATAATCTTAATTCTCTTCTGCATGAACTATTTTTTAATTCACTTGGATTACTGTCATCATAATTTCTTACCTGAACAAAATTGTAATTGTGATAATTCTTGGGAATACACTGTTATTTTCTCGCTCCTTTTTATTGTCATTTTAATATTTCACCTGTATGAATGTCATTTAAATGATTCACTGGACAAATTCACTGATGAAGAAGAAGAGAAGAGCAGTCCCTTAAGCTAGCCCTGAGGCCGCCGTGGGTATGAACCGTTACTTTATTTAACTCCTTTCTGCATTTTAGACCCGCATCCTCGTGACACATGGCATCAGTTATCTTCCGCAGCTGGATCACATCATTGTGATGGTAGATGGCCGTATTTCAGAGACCGGAACATACCAGGAGCTGCTGAAGCAGAGAGGCGCCTTTGCCGAATTCCTCAGGACTTACCTGGAGAAGGAAGAGATTGAGGAAGTTACACTTATTGATGATGAAGGTTGTTGGCCATCTATATAAATATTCGTTTAATGTATCTAGTTCTACAGTGTGGACTCATTTACACACCATTCTGCTTAGCACAAAGTGGTGTTACGTCCCTCAAAACTATTAACTTGACACCTGATATTGCTGAATACGTCATACAAGTAGGGATTAGTATCATTAGCTGGGTAGACATTTTCCACCGAGTACAAATCCGAGTATTTGCATGTACCATTTGCCAGTTCCAGGTATGAACTGAATACCGTTTGTTCCATATGCTGCAAAGCTTCACGTTTTCATGTAATAAGAAATTAACTAAGTAATTAGAGGGGAAAGGGGAGGGCTGATTTTAAGTGACCCGCTAAACTTTACCATCCTAGTACGGGCAAACGTCTAGTTCATCTATGATAGAGAATTGATGATAAAAATTATGCTAAATTTTCTGTTGCTTTAGAAATCCAATTACGTGAAGAGCTCCTGTCGCAGATAGGTAGTACGAACGAAATTGGAGCGTCCATCGACAGGTAAAGAATTTTTGAGAATTAATTAATTAATCTGTCAGATTGTAAAAAACTTCTTGTCTGCTAATGTTATGTCGCCTCTGAGTAGTTATCGAATAAAGGCGCTACATAAGTGATCTGAATGAATGTAGTAGTAGATCATATTTCTTAAATCTTTGCATTGGCTTCCTGTTCAGCAAAGAATTCGTTTCAAACTGGGGCTCATAGTTTATAAAACTTTGAACTCTGGCCAACCACGATATTTAAAATCTGTTCTTATTCCTCTGACTTATCATTATTCAATGAGGTCATCTGATTGTCTTTGTCTGGTCATACCTAAATCAAGAACTGTTCTCGATGAACGAGCTTTTTCAGTATTTGGACCTACTTTTTGGAACTCTCTTCCTGTGTCTGTGCGCTGTGCTCAGTCGCTTGTGTCATTTCGTTCTCGGCTGAAAACTTACCTCTTTCAAATTGCTTATCCACCTTAGGCTGCCTCTCTGTCTCTTGACTGATCTTCTGGATGTTGACCTGATTACGGCTTGGTTTTGGTGTGCCATCGGTTGATGCCTTGTGCATTAGACACCGGCGCAATAGAAGTTGCTAATTACATTACATTACATATTTCAGCCAATATTGTGAGATGATAAGTATAGTTTGGTGTTTCCATTGTTTTTCGTCGAGTCAGAAGATGACCTTAGGCTAAGTTAATTAGTAATGATTTTAATTGTTATTAATTCAAACTGACAAGTACGCAGTGAGATTACATGATATACGATAACAAGTTTAACAGGATTGATTTTAACTGTATGACAGCCTGCAAGGCGCCCATCTGTCCTACTGCTCATTTTACAGTCGCCCCCTAGGGAGTTGATGGCGGAGTCAACCTTATGAGCTAGCGGGTATCGAATCCACGTCCTTCTGATCTTCGTTCCAGCGTGTTACCATTCAACCATCTCCCCAGCCATTGATGTTCTTTGGAGTTGTTGTGATGCTAATATGAAGAAGTTTAATGTTTTTGACATAGACTTCACAGATTGCGTCGTGACACTTCAAAATCTGTGGACAGTAATGGAAGTGCCGGTAGCCCTGGGACAAAGCCACTGATCAGCCCGGCAAATTCCGTACCAGTTGACGGCAGCGTGGTGAAAGAGAAAACTACAGTGAAGCAGATATCTTTTGAGGAAGATCAGAATTCTACGAAGCCTCAGTCCCCGAGCAAAGTGGCGCTGCTCAACGGCGATGAAAATGCTCCAGGGGTAAGAAGAAGATGAAATGAAGTTTGCATCTAGACTAATCCATTGACTAATCCAGTCTACATGGTGATCTAATGACGCGCACGTCTTGCGGAGACTCTTCCCGCCTACCGCTCAGCATGATTACAACATGCGCCCCAGGTCGCACCCTTTCCAACTTCCCATAAAATATGACAGAAATTTCATACCGAGAATTCTTTATCAAATACATTAGCATACATATTCTAGTTTAAGCCTTTTAACGAACAGTAAGGTACCCATCAACAACTGTATCCCATATATTAGATTTGTCTGCCTGTCTATTATGTAACTCGCTGCAGTTTGTCAGTCTGTTCTATTAAACGACGATATATTTTATCTAATCCATTAACTTCTATCTCACTGTCATCATAATGTCCAAGACATTGGTCAATGTTTGTTTGAAGTAAAACAGCAATCAAAAAGCATAATTCAAATTGTCTAAAATCCATAATATGTGTGTGACCTTGGCCATGAAATGGACCACTTGTCGGGAATGGACTTATCAACATTTTCAATAAGTTGATACCTTAAGAAAATCAGGCTAAAAATTTGAGAATGTTTGGTCCAAAAATTTATGCACTTTAAAAAAAAATATGAAATATCATTTGGCAGGAAATCGCCTGTAAATATTCAGCCTGTCTCTACACGATGCCTTTATACCTGATTTTTACCGTAGCGTCTGAATCAAAGATCATTCTCAAGAGATAGCAAAACATCGAAGTCGTCGCATGCGGAAAAGGCAGCAGACGTGGAAAAAGAAATCAAAATTGCCGAAAATAAGCGATTGGTGCAGGATGAGAAAGTCGAAACTGGTCGAGTAAGTATCAGATGGCGATAAATTAGTTACTTGAAAATTTAATACGCTGGAACATCGCTATAGCCTGCTTCATTGTAAAATGAATTTCTGTGTAGTGGTTTTATTTTTATTATGATCAGTGTATGCTTAAAACCAGGTCTTATTCCCATGACATACAGGACGTCTGACCATCTGCTCCAACAAAGTCCCTAACCCTTTAATGACGAGCCGCTTATGGTTTCCCATACATTTTAGTACACACTCGTCGTTAAAGGGTTAAAGGGGTGCTCGATTGTGTAGTGGTTAGTGTTAGTGATTAGGTTAGTGTCAGTCGAGAGGTTGAAGTTCAAATCCCCACCAGGGCAGACGTTTGGTTTGAGATTTCTGCTCCACATGCAGCTATAATGAGTACACTGACTGTACACTGTTGGTGGGAAGATGAGACGGCAAGGGAGAGGACTGGCCATCCGCCCTCATATGTCGAGGCTTAAAAACGAAGTTGCTAACACTTCATACTCATGGCTGTCTCGGGGCTAGCTTAAGGGGCTGCTCTTCTTCAGATTTATTGATTGAATGTTTATGATTGTTTGATTACCGTAATAGATGGATTGACTGATTGCTTGATCGATTTTGATCGTTGGGTTGATTTTTATTGCTTTCTTGTGATTGATTTATTGCAATTCAAACTTGAATAGATTGTTCTCTCCCTTAGATTCAAGTGCAACAAATAGATAAAATTATTTAAAAAAATAAATATAGATTTTCTATATTTTTATGAGGTGCTTACGATATGTTTAGGTAAAAATGAAAGTGTTCCTGACGTACATGAGTTCCGTCGGATTCCATTTCACTCTGGCCGTCATTTTCCTCTATATCCTTACGACCGCTCTCTCCATCTACTCCAATTTCTGGCTCAGCGAGTGGAGTAACGACCATGTCAACGCCACTGGAACCTCTAACACGAAGCTCCGTGACCTTCGTCTTGGTGTCTACGGTGCCCTCGGCTTTGGACAAGGTAATGCTTTCATTCATTCGGAGTATTGTATTGTATTTATAGATTTATAAAGCTCCTCTCACAGTGAACACCTATCAGAGTCGCTCCCAGTGAGAGAGACCTTGAGCGAAAAGTGTTGTCATAAGACAGCGAAAGGAAGCTCCTGGACCACCTGGGGTGTTTATATAGCTCCTCTCAAAGATACATAACTACTCAGAGGCGTTTATAGAATCCCTAGCTAAGACTGGATGCATTTTCCTCGACAGGCGGGTAATCGCTCTCTCCATCCTACTTATCTTCCACAGTTAAACCCCACAGATCTGTTAAAGGCTGGTCCTCTCTCGATCAGCATCCGTGAAAAGTACGTGGTTTCTGGTAGATGTCTTGTTTTCGACTGGTGTTCATTCATTGTCGTGGTCCCTCTATCTAACTACCTCCGCGTATGTGCAACTCTTCTACCGAGACCATCTTTCCCACAATACTGGAAACTTATCTCTGTCAATCTGTTTACCAGTCTTAATGTTTTGTTCTACCGGGGTTCAGTATTTCAATGTACACTTCTGAACTCTGTAAGGACAACAGACGATAGCAGCAACACTCGCTCACGGTGTTAAATATGTAGACAATCGCTTGCTTTACATAAAGAACCAGTAATCAGGGCAGCCAACATGCATTCTATAGCGCAAATTAGAGTGCTATTGTATTATTATTATAAAATTGCAGTTGTATTATATTGTGTTGTTAGGCTCTATTGTTGCGGTTACTCCAGGTGTTTTCTTGTGACGTGTATCTAATGGATCATTATGATGCTTGTTCTATGCAGCACTGGTGGTGTTTATCGCGGCCTTTGCGTTGGCCGAAGGTGCCTTACGAGCTGCCAAGAAGCTGCACGAAGACCTTCTCATACATGGACTGAAATCCCCGATGTCGTTTTTCGACAGCACACCTGTCGGAAGAATCCTGAATCGATTTTCTAAAGACATCGACGTCATTGACACGACGATTCCGGCCAGCCTTGACAGCTGGTGCAAGTGTACGCTCGGTGTCCTGGGAACGCTCTTTGTTATAAGTTTCAGCACGCCATTGTTCCTTATTGTCATCGTCCCAATGGGGATCATCTATTATCTGATTCAGGTGAATATGATATGATGATCACTTTTGCGTGGAGTAAATTTTTTTAGTTGCTATTTCGGACTTTTTTGCAAGTGTTTTCAAACTTTTTTGAGCGGCTTTGTGGATTTCGTAACTGCTTTCATGACCTTTTGAACATTTTCAGAATATTTATTAGCAGCTGTTTAAAGTTTTTGGAGCCGGTTTTAGAACCTTTTTATCATCGTCGTTTTTTCACAGCATCATTAAACAGAAAGCTACTGTAATCTGTGAATTGACAACTGATACAAAAGCCTTTAAATTTTAATTACTCTTTTGACTTATTTTAGCAGTATTTAAAATTTTTTAGCAGTTCTCCCTGAGTTTTAAAGCTGGTGTTAGATCTGTTCTTTTTAATGGGGATTGAGTCAAGGGCACTCCTTAGTAGATAACCTTGAAGGGTTGCTATATAAATCTCCTAAATGAATGAATGAATGAATGTTTGGGCAGCTTTTCAAACTTTTAACACAATATTTCAAACATTTAAAATTAGCTGTATGGACCATTTGAGCAGCGTTTTAGACTTTTATTGTTTCAGAGATTTTACGTTGCAGCAGCACGGCAGCTGCGACGTATGGAGTCAGTCAGTCGATCGCCGATCTACTCGCATTTTGGAGAGACTGTTCAGGGTGTATCTACCGTTCGTGCTTACAGCCAACAGCAGCGGTTCATACTTGAATCGGAATCGAGGGTCGACGAGAATCAAATTTTCTACTATCCACAAATTTCTTCAAACAGGTGAATATTGATTTGTGTTTGATTGGTGATGTGCTGGATTATTTAAGAAAGATGAGTTGGTTGGTTTGCATAATAAAATTATAGTAGAAGAGGAATTCTTGAAAAATTGGGCTAGCATTGGAGAGTAGAGAGAAAATTTGGTATGCAAAGATATCAAAGTGTTTAGGATGGTTAGTTCTTGAAAGGCCATGTATATTTTGAATACAGTGATTGGTGTCATATTCTGCCTTTTCCGCCATCATTTTGTCCACACTTACGTGTAGCTGGTCCATCTAACACACCTAAGGCTACTTCGATATAGACGGAATGAATGATGATAGGCTATGGTGATGATGGTGATGGCTGCTATGATGGTGATATGTGTTGATTTTGATGTAGATAGAGTGAATGATGATGATTGTGTTGGTAAAGATGATGATGATGATGATGATTACTGTGATGATGAAGATGACGGATGATGGTGTTGTTAACGATGCTGCGAAATAACGAGGATGATGTGTGTTCTGTGTCCAGGTGGCTGGCTGTCAGACTGGAATTCATCGGCAATAGCATCGTCATGTTTGCCGCTCTCTTTGCCGCAATTGGCCGAGAGCATCTGACCGGAGGAATTGTGGGATTGTCGATATCCTATGCCTTGAACGTAAGTTATCATTCGTTGTCTTTTTACAAATGTACCATAACATAAACTGTTGAGCCAAAAAGCAAATTATGATGTCCATATTGTTTTATCATGACTCCCTGTGGATGTCCGTAGACTGATTTTATTTTTATAATAGCATAATATAGCCATTCTAAAATTCAACTTTAAACTGTTGAATTAGCTATGTTTATATTGTATTTGGACATTTGTAAAGCACCTCTTACATTATAAACTATGCAGATATGCTGTCAGCGTGAAAGCCCAGGGGAAATAAAAATGTCTTCAAGCAGCGGACAGATATAGAAGTCACGTCCCCCTGCCAAGAAGGGGAGGTCATTCCAGGAGGAAGGGTCCACAATAGCAAAAGCACGATGTTGTGCCATAGCAGTCCTTGCCCTAGGGACAAAGAGATCGAGTCGATCTGCCGATCGGAAGGGTCGGAGAGACAGCAAGGGGGTTTATGCATTAAATCACAGAAGGAGCCTGCCTCTGCAGCCCTGTGAACAAAATCTTGTACTGAATGCGAGAAGCAGTGCAGTGTTTGTTTATGATATTAAAATATCTGGATGTGTTTAAACTTTCAGATTACTCAGACGCTTAACTGGATGGTACGGATGAGCAGTGAGGTTGAGACGAACATTGTGGCGGTCGAGAGAGTGAAGGAATACACGGAGACGGAAACCGAGGTTGGTAGTTGAAACTTACGCTTCCAACTGTTCTCCGGGTCTTGCCATAATCCCATCTCATTAGTATGCCACATTGTTATGTTTCAACCTAGTTATATTGCACCCTCATTAGAATTCACCCTCATTATAATTCACTCTCTTGTTACAATTCAACCTAGTTATATTGCACCCTCAGTGGAATTCACCCTCGTTTTAATTAACTCTTCTTACAATTGGACCTAGTTATAATTCACCCTTATTAGAATTTACCCTCATTATAATTCACTCTTGTTACGATTCAGCATAGTTATATTGCACCCTTATTAGAATTCACCCTCATTATAATTCACTCTTTTACAATTCGACCGCCATGCCAATGATGCCATTGGTTCAATGCATTCAGTTGTGTAAATAGTAAGAGTTTGTCTTCCACTTTTACAAATACAATTACAACCAACACAATACAACAATATAATACAACTGTATTTGATACAATACAATACAACTTCATTGATACAATACAATACAACTGCATTTGATACAAACCTTCCAAAGTTCAGAAGTGCATACATGACAGAACATCGATGCATTGAGCAACTGTGAGTGAAGGACTTGCTCAAGGTCCCTACACAGTTTCCACCTGAGTGGCAGCTTGAACCCATACTCTTAACATTACAGGTCGAGCACCCTATCCATTCAGCTACCGTACTCCACCACTTTGAGTAACTTTGTCTTTGTTTTTAATGTTTTTAAGGCTGATTGGGAGAACGAAAGCAAGAAGCCGCCAAGCGATTGGCCGCAGTCTGGAGTCGTAGAATTTAAGGACTATGAGACTTGTTACAGGAAGAATCTGGAACCGGTTTTGAGGCAGATCTCATGTCACATAAAGGCCGGTGAAAAGGTTGGTGGAGTCTTTGCTTATTGGTTGTCTGGATCTTTAATTACAGTAGATGCATTATTATATGATGTGTGCAGATATTTGAAGATATATGTAAGTGCATGTGCCATGTATGTGTGTATGTATTTATGTTGATGTATGAACATGAACATAAGGGGAGGGAGATAGTTGAATGATAGCACTCTTGCTTGAAGAATAAATAGGTGAATGGCTGAATTATAATGAGGGTGAATTATTGTAGCAAGGGTGAATTATAAAGAGGGTGAATTGTAACAAGGGTGATTGGGTGAATTATAATGAGGGTGAATTATAATGAGGGTGAATTATAATGAGAGTGAAATTGCACATTTATTACACTCCTCTGCCATATTTAGCCTTACAGTGTTTCTTTAAGCTTCGCTGTAGCTTCATCTTCTGCCGGAAAAGATTTCTTTGGAAGGACTGTTTGTTTGGATGTGGTTGACATTTCCGTGTTGCCTTTCAGGTGGGAATAGTAGGAAGAACAGGCGCTGGAAAGTCGACGTTGACCCTCGCCCTGTTCCGCATTCTGGAGCCTTCTGGTGGAGGGATCTACATCGATGGCATAAACATCTTCGACCTTGGACTGCACGACCTGCGATCCAAGCTCACAATTATTCCACAGGTAAGATGACGAGCCTCTTGTTTATAGGTAAGATGAAAGTATATATAGGTACGAGGTATGAAGACTTGAGTGTTGTTACTATTCATAATCTGCTGTGGACATACTCATCGGATTTTAATTCCCATAATGACGATTGCCTTGCCTTAGTATTCATGAATAAACATGATGCCATTGCTCAACTGTATATAATAAGTTTGAATCTGTGTTAGCTTGACAGTTTAGTCAACATTATCATTAGTAGTGCTATTGCCATCATCATCAGCAGTTTGGTCATCAAAATCGTTATCATTAATAACTCCAGCATCATCATCATCACTGTATGCTGTATTTCCATTTGTACTTTTCTGAAAATGTTGCAATTCATAATCTGCTGTGGACCAACTTAGCAGATAATTGCCTTGCCATGGTTTTTATGAATAGACATGATGCCATTGCTCAACTTGATGACTTATGGACATTGAGCTGATCTGCTGTGAACTATTAATGCTCTGTGCTTTTCTTTTTCTCATTTTTTTAATCGTTTGGTTGTTTTTTTCTGCCTTATTTGACGTAATAAAGGTGTTTGTTAATAAGTGGCTTGCATTTTGTAGGACCCAGTCTTGTTCTCTGGGACGCTGCGTATGAACCTTGATCCGTTTGATAAATATACAGATGAAGACATTTGGCATGCACTAGAGCATGCTCACCTTAAAAGCTACGTAGTATCACTGCCCACTGGCCTCCAACACGAGTGCAGTGAGGGTGGAGAGAATCTCAGGTTAGACATTTGCCAACTAATTAATTATGTGTAATCAGTGCATTGTGTCCTTTACCGGGAATTGGTATGAATAGTTTGAGAGTGTTTGTCAAAATGTACCAGTTAACACTAATTTCATCTCATGAACCTAATAATAATATAATAATAATAATATCTTTTCTTTAATCGAGCGCATGACAAACGCACTGCGCTGTACATTTACATGTTATGACAATTAAATACATTTACATGTTATGACAATTAAACAATTCACAAGAACACAATTAAATGACAGAAGACATAAATCTTAACTACTAACAAAACAGACAGATTGCAATACACGGCGCTAATAGCAGCCTACAAAGCATGTCTGTCCTACGGGCACGAACTCGGTACCTCTCGCTCTCTAAGCCAGTGTGTTATCCAATGCGCTATCGGGGCCCCCCTTCCTGTTAACATAAGTTTATATATTGATCTCTATCTTTATTATTCTTTTGAACTAGCTGTAATCAGTCGAGGTGTATCAAAAATAAACCAAAAATAAACAAATATAATAATAATCAGAAACTCATTGTAATGCTGTCTCTGGGAGAGCCATAGGAAGGATTGCTTTATAACAAGGACTTGCTGTAACGAGTTCATGTCTTATAAAAGCTTGTTATAATGAGTCTCTGGTGTGTGTGTGTTTAATGTATGCCTTTTCTGTTGGTGGCCCTGCAATCTGGGATGGGCTCCCTGTGGCACAACGCCTAGCGCCCTTGCGGCCATCTTCTAGTGTAACCTAAAGACTGTTCTATTTAGCTGGGCTAGGTCGGGAGTACTCCTGAGTAGATTATCTTGAAGGGGTGCTATATAAATCTCTGAAATGAATTAAATGAATTTGAGAGATGAGTGGATGATTCCAAAGACATGGGTCTAGTGCATCACTTGACTTAGCGATATTCAAGAGGGAAGGAGTTTTATTGAACACCATCCAATGTTCTACAATTGGGTGTAGATTTTTCACGCTTTACATAACAGATACCAAATTAACCGAATTTAAAATCGATTAATGGAAGTTAAATTTTGGAGAATAATTGATTAATTGTTTTAACCAGTACCAGCTCTCATTGTATTGTAAGCTAAGACTGTTTTCTGATGTTTCAGTGTTGGGCAACGTCAGCTCGTGTGCCTGGCGCGCGCTCTGCTGCGCAAGACGAAGGTCCTGATCCTCGATGAAGCTACGGCTGCGGTCGACCTGGAAACGGACGACCTCATCCAGTTAACGATCCGAACACAGTTCAAGGACTCCACCGTTCTCACCATCGCACATCGTCTCAACACCATCATGGACTACACAAGGTACGTTACGACATCCGACTGTACTCCGATCCAATCTAATCTAATCTGATCAGTTGTCCACATTAATCATCAATTGATACAAAAATATTTGTGTACAATGTACATACATACTTGCACACAGACACATACATACGCGTGCGTAGATATACATGTATAATTATATATATACATGAGGGGAGTGCTACTGAATGGTCACTGATGTGAGCGGCGCTATATAAATTAATAAATACAATACAATATACACACAAATGGACAGTTACATACGCACATCTTTACATACAATGCATGGATGGATGCATACATACATATGTACATACATATATACAGCATTAGTACATACATTCATGCATACATTATATTCATACATACAAGAGGCATCACTTGATGCATGCATCCGTTCGCACTTGTATAGGTACTTACGTACCAGTTCATATATTCATGTGTTTCTGTGCATTTCGTTCTTCTAGAATCCTGGTCCTTGATTTCGGCCAAGTTAAAGAGTTTGACACGCCGTCTGCTCTCATTTCGAACAAAAACTCGATCTTCTATAGCATGGCGAAGGACGCTGGTCTGGTCGAATGATTCGCCGAGTGATAACCTTATCTGGTTCCCTGCTACAGACGCTTTTTCTTCATTCATTTGCTACAGGGTCTGTTAGCAGAAGAACGTGACGTATCTGGGAGCTGAGCTCGGTGTGAAACCTGTAGAGCTAGGAGTGTAATTATGAAGACTCGTCTTTAATTTAGGTGTGAATTTTACGGGTTATTTGCCGTGGATTGGGTTTGAGAATGTTTCTCCAGCACGTAGGGATCTTCATCCAGTCCGCCCGCGAGAACTAACATTATGGCAAGAAGTTGATGTCTTTTGATATAAAAGAAATTTCGTAGATTTGTCTTTGTACATGATGTAGTGTGCACGATAATTCTGGCTTTCAACATAATTTTGTGGTTTACATTGGATCCCTTTGTAAACCCTTTTGATCTATTGTGCACGATATTCCTGGTTTGGACTTCATTTCAGTGGTTAATTTTGACTCCCTTAGAAAAACTGTTTGACAGCGAATGTCTGGGCATATGTGCCTGCTGTAATCTTGCCCATGATAGCTTAAGAAAATGGGTTGTTATTAAGTTTTTGTTAAGTTATTAGTAATTTGCAGCTGCAGTAATAATTTATGATAAACCATGAAAGTTGCATTTATGAAGTACTGGGTATAACTTGGAGGCTACAACATTTTTTAATGGACTATATAACATAATTGCCTGGTAACTTAACAGTGTGGTTATCTTGGTTACATTACGGGTTCATTAGGTTCACTTTGCATGGAGTTACACTTGTGTAACCATTATGTTATTACATGATTTTGTGTATGCCTATGGTGACTACTTAATTGGATGTAGCATTTCCAATGCCAATTTTGTTTCATTTAACGCCAGCTGGTCTCGTAGCTGTTGTAGTTGTTAATTTAGTTGTAGTGTTTGTGTAGTAATGTCGTATTTGCCTTTGTAACACTTGAAATATTGCGTCTGTCGCAACAGTTGCTGGTGAAATGGAAATTGGTGAATAATCTCAAGAATTTAGAGACTTTTTGTTCATGTATGTTTTAAAATTATTTTGTAGAAATTTTTTTATTGCTACTGCTAGTTTTCTGTTTAATTCTTTCATTGTCTGCAATTGTTGTTGAATTCTCCCGATTTTTTGGAATAAAAGACATCGCAAGGATTGCTGTTAATCTAGGTAAAGCATCATTGTTAAAATGTGGAAAGATTTCTAAAGTAGGTGATTCTTTCCTGTGAAGATGTTTTTTATTCCAACTATTTATACTTAATTTAAGTTTAGTATGAAACGGAAGATGTGATGGCATTCCAACTGGATTTAGACGAGCTTTCAAAGACTGCCCCGGTTTCTCTTTATTCAAGTATCATTTGTCCTCAGTGGCCAACAGGCGGTTGCAGCTACATTGCATGGAGTTCCTTTCCTACTTTTTATGTCTTCAGTTATCAAAAAAGAGATGGGGTTCAAAATGTTTTCCAATTACCAAAGTACACAAATGCCGGTCAATATGTGGCACACGAAACAGCTGATTCGAGATATTGTAGTTGTCTAACTCCAACATCTTTTCAGTACTTAGCTGAGGGTAATGTTAGAAAAGCTTGGTTGAAACCCGACCTTACAACTGAAACACTTTCAGAGCTCTGTAATTTTTAACTGTCATGAATTAATTATTATTTGACCCTACCATACCGGAGCTCCTTTCCATCCATGGAAATTAAAGTTGTTCCAAACCTGAAGTGTTGTTAAGAAGCTTACAGCTGTAACATGCAGCTTTCTCATTACAGTCATATTGCATCAGACGTGATTATTATTTTCTATGAAATGGTAAGTTTGATAAGTAATTGAGTAAATTAACAGTGGCTTTTGTTGGCCACAACTGAACTTCATTCCAGATTCTCAAAAACTTTCCGTATGGGAAGTTGCAACAGTAATGCTTCGTTGTAACCATTTATACTTTGCAGCATGATGCATGTACTTAGCTTCTGGCTTTTATATCCATTCTGGTAAGCTTTGAATCTATAACCACAGTTGGAATCTCGGTGCATTTGTTGGCCTTCTTATTGGGCTATGCCTTGGCTACGAAAAATGGACCGTCGGGGCGATAGTTGATGCGGACGCAGTTACTTAAATTTACATTGGTAGTTGTTGCATGGCTGATATTTAGTATGCTATCATAGAGATGTTGGTGTTTGTCGTGTGCTAGTACAAAGTGTGTGTTTATGTCGTGAAAGTACGTTAATGTTGAGTGATATTTAGACAGAATCTAAACCCGGCTTTTTCATGCACTACATAGAGACTGTTAAATGTTATCGAAACTATTTTGCTTGCGATTTCACTGTGCCATATAAGGTTTCCAGAAACTGGAAATGTTATTAGTATGCATAGCATTAGACGCATGTTGGGTAGATACATTTTTTGTTAAGTTCTTAAGGTTATTATCGAGGAAAAACTTTCGAGAGGGTTATATGCAGAAATGGCCTCGCCTATGCAGACATGCGTTGGGTTTCAGAAGAGGGTAACTTGTTCAGACTTTCTCTGTGAATGAAACCTAGGTTGTGATGAACAAAATAGTAAATAAATCGCTAACAGTTTCTGAACTTTTATATCCTGCGTCATTGATCAGTCATCATTCTGTAATTTTCGTACTGAAATTTGCATTTCAATTGATTTAGCTGTGGATTTCAACATTGCAGTATTTATTTAAATATGCACATCATGTCTTCTTTGGTTCTCTGCCTCTTTAGGCAGGTTGATACTTCCAATGTCGCCATTCTTCTGGCTGTCCAGCTCTCTCATTTAGCTTGCTGTAGCCCTCCTTTATTATCCAGTTCATTAGCATCATTCTTGGTCTTCCTTTTGGCTTTTTCCCCTCCATTCCTCTCTCGATTATATAGTTCTCAGGAGAGAATATTCCCTTATTATACGACCCAACACCTTTCTCTGGCGTCTTCTGGTTGGTTCTATTAGAGATCTTTTTCATCTACCATTTGTAATATCTCTTCATATGTCTTTCACTCCATCCAGCTCTTTATCATATAACCTTATGATGCTCTGAATTTCAAGGTTGCATTACAAGATCAAATTTTGGAATCCAAAGACTGCATTGTAACAGAAATTTGTATGATGATGATGCACATTACAAGAAGGTTCTAGTGTATTCAATAGGGGTGCTAAAATGCATATACATGTAATATCTAATGTTATACAAGTACTTAGTGAAGTGTTATTGAAAAATCTGCCTCCTATAATTATGTTCCTTTGGCCAGTCCATTCGGATGTTGTAGTAATAAAACGCCGGTGTTGCACCAGTAGAAAAACTGCGATGGTCCTATGGGTACAATTTTCCATTAGGACATGTTCATAATATGTAACAAATTTCATGTTTCTATCAGTAAATGAGCAATTGTTCCATATTTTGCTCGAGGACTGCCCCCCTCCCAAAATGACGTCCCTGGCTGCAAATCTCGTGTAGATATGTGGCTGAAATTAGTTCTATTGGAATCCTTGCCCCAAATTATGTATGTTTTGACACCAAGATCATGTTTCTAAGTGAACTAGAAGCTGAGATATTGAAAAATCTCTATTTTGGTCGGCCATTTTGAAAAATGGCCGCCATTTCCACAAAAAAAATAATTCAGCGTGGCCCAATATCTATATCTTGTCCTAATACCATGTATAATGTGTGTACCAAATTTCATGCTTGTATCACAAAATGCACAATTGTTTTGCTATGCCGCTGTACTATGTAGATATTTGGCTGAAATTAGTTCTATTGGAATCCTTGCCCCAAATTATGTATGTTTTGACACCAAGATCATGTTTCTAAGTGAACTAGAAGCTGAGATATTGAAAAATCTCTATTTTGGTCGGCCATTTTGAAAAATGGCCGCCATTTCCACACAAAAAATAATTCAGCGTGGCCCAATATCTATATCTCGTCCTAATACCATGTATAATGTGTGTACCAAATTTCATGCTTGTATCACAAAATGCACAATCACTTCATATTTCGGAGCTATGCCGCTGTGCTATAAGTGGCGTCAATATTTAACGACGTGATAGGCGTATAGCCCAAGGGCCATGCCACTCTTCCAATCTAACGAATTCTGTGGCGGTCTTTTAATAATGCACAAGGCAACAATTGATTGCAGGGTTCAAATGAAACCGTTGTCAAGTGCATAGTCCGTTGGAGAATTAAGATATTAATTAAAAGAATTAATTAACCATCGGGTTGGATAAGCTTTTCAGAAGACGTTCTAACCCAACCACTGGAATTCTAGCAGTCTCAGTGGAGGATTGAACCGTACAATCAAGTCTAAACTTTTAGAGGAGGATCGAACCTTATACAATAGACTCTAACCTCTGCAAAAGAAGAACAAACCATAGCCTACACAAATAAAGTCTAACCCTTTCTCAGATGAGGATCAAAATGTACGAATAGAGTCTAACCTTTCCAGAGGAAGAGCAACCTCTGACTTATTCATTGACTGACTGACTGACTGACTGACTGACTGACTGACTGGACTGACTGACTGACGGACTGACTGACAGACTGACTGACTGACTGACTGACTGACTGACTACTGACTGACCTACTAACTGACTGACCGACTGACTGACTGACTGACTGACTGACTGACTGACTGACTGACTGACTGACTGACTGACTGACTGACCTGACTGACTGACTGACTATTGACTGACCTACTAACTGACTGACTGACCGACTGACTGACTGACTGACTGACTGACTGACTGACTGACTGACTGACTGACTGACTGACTGACTGACTATTGACTGACTGACTGACTGACTCACTGACTCACTGACTCACTGACTCACTGACTGACTCACTGACTGACTGATTCAATGACTGACTAACTGTGAGAGCAAAATAGCGCTGAGCACTAAGCAATCAGCCATTCCTCTGCAACTCGTCTGTGGAACCCAGACTTGTATTGAACTGTGAATAATCGTAATCATAATCGTAAACTACAAATTTCAAAATCTCTACTCCACAGCTAAGCATAGGGCACCTGCTTATTCACAAGCGACGCTGCGTCGTATCAGAGGGGTTGTCCAGAGAATACGAACGAGACAAGGTTATTCATATTGGAGGTCGCGCTATTACTAATGGCGATACGTGACGCTGTGCGGACGGGCGGTCGGTCTGCGAGAGCGACACAGCGCTGCCGCAAAAATTATTCTCCGGGGGATTTTACTCGATCGGGAGAATTGCGACAAGAGAATAATAATAATAAGCAGCGGATGTCTCTATCTGTTGATAATATCTCACCTTCGCTCGACGCCGTTGTCTGAATCCTTTGGAGGAGAGCTGTGATGCTGACTTGTGCGAGAACTGGCAGCTGTAGGCAGGCAGGAGCAGCGGCGGCGGCTGTGTCGTCGACGAAGGGATGCAGCGACTGACTGACTGACCGGCAGCTAAGCATTCCATCGACTTTTGCGGCGACTGCGGCTGAGGCACTGTCGGTGATGTATGCAAGGAAGGAGGAGGAGAAGGAGGAAGAAGAAGGAGAAGGAGGAAGGAGGAGGAAGGAGGAGGGAGGAAGGGGGATGGTGGTAAGAGAGGAAAGGAGAGAGTGGATGGAGGAAGAGAATGAAGGGGATTGGAAGGAATAGGAAGGAAAGGAAGGAGATGGTTAGAGAACGGAGAGACTAAAGGGAAGGGAGAGGAGATAGTGGGAAAAGGAGGAGGGGAAGGAGGAAGGAGGAGGCTGATAAGAGAGGAAAGGAGAGAGTAGAAGGTGGGACAAAATGATGGGGAGAGGAAGGAAAGGAAGGAGATGGTTAAAGAAGGGGAGAAACTAAAGGATATGGGAGAGGAGATAGTGGGAAAAGGAGGAGGGGAAGGAGGAAGGAGGAGGCTGATAAGAGAGGAAAGGAGAGAGTAGAAGGTGGGACAAAATGATGGGGAGAGGAAGGAAAGGAAGGAGATGGTTAAAGAAGGGGAGAGACTAGAGGATATGGGAGAGGTGAGAGTAGAAAAAGGAGGAGGGAAGGCGGTAAGAGGATTGAAAGAGAGGAAAGGATAGAGTGGAAGCAGGAGCATAAAGGATGGGAGTAATGATGATTAAGGAAAGAAAATATAGTGTAAACAGTGTAATTGTAATGTAATTGAACATTTATATAGCGCCCTTTCACGATATCTACTCTGAGACGCACTCTGCACTAGTAAGTATGATGTTAGAAGTCATTGCGGACGAATATAATTATTATAACAGTTAGAAAAACAATTCGCAGTAAGCTGAAAGAATCACCAGTGGCTGGCCCTCGCACACACGTGGAACCAGCCAGCGGATTCCCGTCAACAGCTGATGGCTTGGATGTTCAGAGTCTCTAGACGATAGAGTAAGTGAAGAGACGAGACTAGATATTAGGGTGACAGAGCGCGGAAATAAAGAGGAGGAAGAGTAAAAAGCAAAATTAGAGTAGAATGTGGATTAGAAAAATAGGCAGAGGCATATGGATAAACACAAAGGAGAGGAATGCAGAAGGAAGAAGATTATGATATCCGATGGAAACGGAAACATGGGAGTATTTAGGGGTGGTTTACGGGTTACTGCTACAGAAAACTAAAAATGTTAAAAAATACGACCATGTCCAATGGAACCTCCAAAAAACTTTAAAAAATTGTTTTCTTACTACGTCCCTGGAATGAAAAAAGAGGTGGAAAGAGAGGAAAATATAGAATTAGGAGTACGCAATGAAAACGCAGTAGGTATTGAAGCATACTTGATAATGGACGCTGCCTTAACTTAAAAATACTGGACCCGTCCCAGATCATAAACAATCTTTTAACAACCTTTCGCAGTCTTTTGTTAGCCCATCTTTCTTCTCTTTCTCTACTTACTGTATTTTATATAGCGCTACCGCTATATCTTTGTCCACTTACTTACTTTATTTCTTTATATAGCGCTAATATGAACATTTTTATATAGCGTCAATATGAAGGCCAGTTAGGTGCAACTTAGCAACTGTGCTCAACGGAGAATCCCACTTCCGTCGATGCAAATAGAGAGGATGAAACTGAAGCGCCATCAAACGATTCCTTTGGGTCTGGAAAGTGAATAATTAATGGCATCGAAGCCTCGCCATCGTTAGACGCAATGCCTGATCACGTGATTGCAATATATCTCACGGCGTTGCGTCTGTGCTTTTGCCGATCACCGCAGGAGGCGCTGCCCCTCCTCTGGCGGCATTTACAATGCTAATGCTATAACTGATCGACACACGCCGACGACCCATGGCAGTCGGTCGATCCGTTGGTCGAATTATCGGTCGAAAAATCGGTCGAATATTCGGCCTTTGGGTCGGTCGAATGATTGGTCGAATATTTGGTCTATCGGTCGGTCGAATATTCGGTCTATCGGTCGGTTGAATATTCGGTCCATCGGTCGGTCGAATATTCGGTCTATC
>JACEVL010000681.1:175000-195728 GCA_020284085.1 Aporrectodea caliginosa
ACTAAAGGACTTGCTCGAGGTTCTTACACACTGACCTCTTCGCAGTGATCAGATATGACAATATTTATTTCCAAGTTAGAGATAAACAAACACCTTCTTAATGCGCTAATACCTTGATATCTGTTTCTGTTGTGTAAATACACTTTAAATACATAGCAACTTGTTAATCTGTGAACACATTTTCATCTCCTTTGCAGATTAGGATCGCTTCGTTTCGTTCACAGTATAAAAGAAACATCTGATGTGCAGCGAACACTTTGAGATTTCAAACCATGGGCAACGATGATAATGAATCAATGATTAATTTCTAATTGAAAACTTACACAGCTTCACTTAAGGAAACAAATTAGAGTCGTTTCACATCTGACAACATCAACCACAGTTGAATAGAATGGTTCCCAGGCGTTTATGGAAATGAGGCAAAGAACTAAGAGGCTGAAGTTGTAGGTGGCATGGCAGGTGGGCCGAACACAGCAGAACTTTTATTCTGAATCTATAGGAAGCTCGGGCTGATGGTGAGGCCAGGTAAAATCTGCGGTCAGCATAAGGAATGGAAAAAGTTCTGGGTGTCACCACTGATGAGCGCCTAACTGTCTCGGAGCAGGATTCTGTGCTTCTGCTCTCCCTCACTCTATGCTCTGAGTAGATTATCTTGAAGGGGAGCTATGTAAAAATTCCTTAATAGTAATAACAATAATAACAAGCTTCTTATTTCAGCGTATCTCCATTACAATACAACGCTTCAAAGCCGTGGCTTTCAGTGGCTCTTTCAATAAACCCTTAATTGACATGGATGAGGATTGAGAGGTAGCCGTTCCAGAATACACCACTCTTTTAATTTCTAAGACCATGGAGAATGAAGCACCTCAAGGTAATTTAAACAAAAATAATAGCAATAATAATAATAATCATAATAATAATAATAATAATTATTATTATTATTATTATTATTATTATGCCAAATTTATTTCTTCATAAAGCCAACACAAACTTATGTACAGACTGATTAAAAGTAACTGTTTTCAATATTGTTATAAGCTGTCATTCTCCTTGGCTACAGTGTTGTTGCAATCTGTGGTGCCTAAAACAGATAGAGAGTTTCCAATTTGTAGGGCCACTGATAGGCGTTGTAGTAGATGACTGGTTTCACGCTGGTCGCCTGTCGCTGCTGAGATCTTGCCTCCAAGTTCTCGAACAAACTGCAGTGATTCTGTGTGCCAGCTTCCTGCAGTTTCGACTGCTACAGGAACGAAATGATGTGATTGTGTGATAGCAGCATACTTGGTTTCCTTGTTGCGAGCTGCCTTTTCCGCTGCCGCACCTGCGATTTGCGATGTTAGATGTTCGTAGGATGCAGCGAAAGTGTCTGGTACCGTCACATCCCACGCCATGCAACGACCACTATGCCAAGGTATGATGGTGACTCCGTCAGGCCTTTTTGCCGTCAGATCTGGAGAGGCCATTGGGCTCTTTGATAGCAGGGATTTTGGCTCTGGTGAAAGCCCGCCAAATAACGTCATTGAGCATGCCATGTCGATGTTGTCTTCCTGCTCCTTATTATTATTATTATTATTATTATTAATTATTATTATTATTATTATTATTATTATTATTATTATTATTATTATTATTACTACTACTACTACTACTACTACTATTATTATTATTATTATTATTATTATTATTATTATTATTATTATTATTATTATTATTATTATTATTATTATTATTATTATATGTCGCTAAACACTGGAAAATACTAGTAGCGATTGCGATTACGAAAATCGATAACTTTGTTGATTAGCAAAACTAGACATTACATCGATGTTGATCTATCGAGCCTTGGGTTTAAACTGATGCAACATCCAGTGCACCTGTTGAGTTACACCATGGCAGCATTTCCACAGGCATTTAATTTAGACTGCATGGACACATATGGGCTCAACACGGGTCCCATATGGGAATATGGGTCCTATATGGGTTCCATCATCCGTGTCAGTATGCTGGCAGGATAGCGACGAATGATCCAAGTCTTCGATCATTGCGAAATGTGGCGTCATTGGAGAAGATCGAGCGAATCGATCATTGCCGCAATGGCTTCTGGGCGGGGACTATTTCCTCTGGGACTATTTCTCTTGCGGAAGTATCCGGTTTCGATGAGACCGACGCAAGCGGAGTAGCTCTCGAAGTCCTTGACGAAAGCCTCGTGCGACGAGGAGTCGATGGCTCTCAGTAGACTCAGAACACTGGGAACTGATCGACCTAAAAAAGAAAGGCACAGTCTTATCATATGCATCTTGTATGTATGTATGTACTTATGTATGTATTTATTATGTATGCATTCATATATGTATATAATATGGATGGATAGATGGATGGATGGATGGATGGATGGATGGATGGATGGATGGATGGATGGATGGATGGATGGATGGATGGATGGATGGATGGATGGATGGATGGATGGATGGATGGATGGATGGATGGATGGATGGATGGATGGATGGATGGATGGATGGATGGATGGATGGATGGATGGATGGATGGATGGATGGATGGATGGATGGATTTATGCATACGTAACTGGGTCTTCCTGTTGTATCCCAATGTTGCTGTTTATTGTGTCAATTGTTACTTGGAGCAATAGACGAATGGTTAAGTTTATTATTATGTATATGTATGCTTTCATGTGTAGAGTGTATGTATATACATACAGGCATGCCATCACTTATAAATACATACATGCATACTTATTTATTTACTTACTTACGCGTCCAGATAGCTAACTAGTTGAGAAAATTATCGACTGTGTTGGGAAGATGTTGTTGTGCAGGAACTTGCCTGTCTTCTCCGCCAATATTATTACGGGTTTCATGGGATTCGATCCGCATCCCGTTCCACTGGAAGCTGCTCCGAGTAGATGAAGCATCAATGTCACGAGTAGGACTTTGGTCGACAGCAGAATCAGAGGAGATTTTGCCACTGACATTCCGACGATTTTTCTACAACAGATCGATTAGAATCAACGATTCATTGCGTAAGAGTTATTCATACCATTTAGAAGAATCAGATAAGGCGGCGCATGATGGACTGAAGGCGTTTCTAGTCGCCTTGGCCAATAAAGCCCCACCAAGCTGGGGAGGCAAATAGCATACTGGCCAGTGTTGTGACCCTCACCACATCATGTAAATGAGGACCATGCAAGCTATGAACAACAACAGTGTGCATTGCATAGAAATGTAACGCGATTTCTAGACGACGCAAACTCATATCTAAAGTTATAAGAAAATAATAGTCATTGCTTAATCAAAGAGTTACGCGCAACTAAATTTAATTATTTCCGAGAATCGCATTATTTAAAAGCACTATCAACTTTAATATTTTTCAAGCTCTTCCGACAGACATCGCTGAAACTTATAAACTTTCTCTTTATAATCTAATCCATTGATTTCTATAGCGCCCAGTTTAACATAATCTGATCCAATAACTTTTGTAGAGTGCCATTATTGTAACGCCCTAGATAAGCGAAATCGTAATCTAAAATAATAAATCTAAAATCATGATCTAAAATCATAATCTAAAATCATAATCTTAAATCATAAATCTAAAAGCATAATCTAAAATCATAATCTAAAATCATAATCTAAAATCATAATCTAAAATCATAATCTAAGATCATAATCAGAAATCATAATCAGAAATCATAATCAAAAAGAAATCATAATCTAAAATCATAATCTAAAATCATAATCTAAAATCTGAAATCTAAAATGTTTTTAATCTAAAAGCCGTGAGTATGCGCCACCTATCGAATGCTCTGTCAATCTAAAATCACAATATAAAATCATAATCTAATATTATAATCAAAAATCATAATGGCAAATCGAAATCTAAAATCGTAATCTAAAATAATAATCTAAAATCACAAACTGAAATTATAACCTTGAATAATAATCTAGAGTCATAATCTAAATCATAATCGAAAATCATAATCGAAAATAGTAATCGAAAATCATAATCCGAAATTATAATTTAAATTCATAGGCCTATTCTAAAATGGTAGGCCTAATCAAAAATCATAATCTAAAATCAATAGTCTAAAATCATAATCTAAAATCATAATAATATAAAATCGGAATCTAAAATAGCTATCTAAAATCGTAATCTAAAATCATAATCTAAAATCATAGTCTAAAATCGTAATCTAAACTCGTAATCTAAAATCATAATCTAAAATCGTAATCTAAAATCGTACTCTAAAATAGCTATCTAAAATCGTTAGCTAAAATCATGATCTGAAATCATAATCCATAGAAGAAACCGGGTTCAAGTCTGATGGGTCAGAGAAAGGACAGGACAGGCTATGGTGGGTATGAAAGTTGAAAAGGAGTCTTACGTTTGTCATAATGACCTAAGGCATCAATGGATGGTCGCAACCAGTCAAATCATAGTCACGACTCATCATCGCTTATTCATAATCCACGGTCAAAATCCAACTTGGTAAGGGAAACCAGAGAATCAGGTTAATTGGGTAATCGAGTTGAAACAGGCAAGTATATACTGGACAAATTTACACATCCATTTTAGTTACTTTACAGACACATTGTAGAAATTACCGAGTTTCCTTGTTGAAGGTTGTAGAAAATCCACCTCCTTTAAATTTTTGTTATTTAACTTCTTTATTGGTACACGTAACTACAAATGTGTAGAATATCGGACCCGACTCTCCTATCACACAAAACGGAGATCCAATACCTCCAGTGTCGATCTAGGAAATTCCTCAGCACTGCGAGCCGTGGAACTACTAAAGAGTACCTGTTCCTCGCTGCCTACTTTCAGAGCTGTTAACTGTATAGGCATGCAACGAATAGGTCAACAGTTTAAAGAAAGCCTGAAAGAAGAAGAGAGACAGACAGACCGACAATCGCATAAGAATACTAGAAAGATACACAAAAGCGAATGGACACATACAAAGAGCGACAGACAAGGTCACTAACGCATAAGAGATACAGACGTAGGCACATAGTAAACACAAGCCTACAAAGAGCGATACACTGACGCAAATCGAAATCTCACAAAGGTGTCAGGTACATACGACAGCCTAATGGGAAGATTGCCACCATGGATTTCTCTGTCCAATCTCCTGTGAAAGCGTCCAACAGCGGCTTCTTCCCGGACTCCTCCTGCTACCTCGACACCTTAATAATAACATTAATCCCAGAGGGACATGTGGAAGAACAGTTGTCTCTTAAAAGTTTAACGACGACATCGCACGCTCAGGAGATCAGATGCGCTCTAGACTACGTTGACAAGACTGACTAAATACAGTTAATCGAGCATATAGGAAAACTAAGGCTGTCTGCCCTTGCTTTGATTGCTCTTCTGGATTCAGGCCGGCTATTTAAGTGGACGTCTAGACTTCTATATGGCTTATATAGTAGTAAAAAATCAACTGATACCTCACAGAACTGCTGTAGATGCAGGTAGAATAAAATATTAGTGGTAGTGGTGGTTATAATAGCAGCAGCGGTAGTGGTAGTGGAGACAGCAGTAGTAGCAGTAGTAGTAGTTTCCGTTTAACGACGCTACTCTATCATAAAAAAAGAGTATTAGCGTCGCCATTCTCCTTTATCCAAAACAGTGAGTAAGTATACATGAATTCTTAGAAGCGACATTGGATCGATAACCTACTTGCATTACAATAGCGCCACAGCAAATATTACCGGATTAGATTTCCCAGACCCAACACTGTGAAACACGACTGCTATAGCAGTATTATCCCTTCCGCCGTTAGAAACATGTAACAAATTTCACACAGGTTAGGCCTATACGTACGTTATAACCTGGCTTGCCATTAATATATAGTATACGTTCTACAATCCGATTTATTGATAAATCATAATGCACATTCAAAACCTCGTAAATTTGTCAAAGGAAATCTCCCGAAGCTGTTGAGGTGTTTGGTGTTCGTATACGTAGAAATTAACTCTATTATTATAGACCTAGGCTTTGCGTACATAGGCCTACTTTCTGAAGTCGTTGTTGAACGAGCAGCAAAGCAGTCACCCAGAAAATGGAACTGAAATATTCATTCATTCATTCCTTCCTTCCTTCATATCGAACATTTGTATAGCTCCCCTTCAAGAAAACTATTCAGAGGTGCTTCCAATTCCATCGCGGTCAACAAGAAAAGTCTTAGGTGAGAAAAGAACTTCGGAGAGAGGATTCTATAAGAAAGAGGTGACATCCAGAGGGAGGCCATTCCAGGTCGAGGGACTCACCACCGAGAAAGCTCGGTAATATGATTGGATACTAGATACACGTGATCAACATCGGTGCCGTGAGTGGATACTGATTGATGACGTCATCTTGTAAAACAAACGCTATTGATGACGTAAAATCCGTTGCCATGGCAACGTTCTTCGGATTTTCGTGTAGACAGACTATTATAGACGTCTTTGTAATAACGCCATTTATACAGGCGTTCATTTAGTATGTTTAGTTTAAAAGATTTCTTCTAAAACGTTCGTTTGAAAGTTCGATTTATATTGTTTTCTACATTATATTATGCTGACACGACAAGCTTGATGTCCAGACATGAGATCATCGACAAAGTGATCGATATTACAAGGTATTAAGATCCTCTGTTACAGAAATTTTTTTATAAGAAAAGGACGGGGAGAAAAACAGATGAAATTGCACTGTGATTTAACATGTCGATGATAACCTAATAACAGATCTTCTACCACCAAATTAGTAAATGAATAAACATTTTAAATGCTTTACAGAAATTTGAAATAACGAAGCGCCCAAACAAATTGAGCAATGCAAAGAAAACCAGTCGTAAGATCTGTAATGGTTTCATAAAATCAAAGCACGCTAATTCAGTTACATAGCGTTTTGCATATGATTATACCATAGCCTACATAGGACTATATATAAGCATAAAGCATACGTAGATACATACATGCATGATGCATTTATATGTAGACAATTTTCAATGTTTTCGCTGTCGAAAAAGAGCAGGTGTCGACAATTTTATCGATTACCAAAGTGAGCAAACGCAGGCCAAAATGTGAAAAGAAGAACGAGGTATTTTAAATTCAGATTCTTCTGCTTTATACATTTATGAGAGAAAAACATAGAACTGAACATTAGCTTGTAAATTTCAACTGAACGTTTGCATTGGTTTCGCTCTTATGGTAATTTAAAGTTGAAGCGGGTTTTCAGCAAATCAAAATATGGAAAAATCCATATCGAAAGTCAACTTTAGTATGGCCAACATGAAATCAAACTTCAAAGTCAAGGGAAGTGGAGACGCGAGGTATGTTAAATTCAGATTCCTCTGCTTTATACATTTATGAGAGAACACTTTAAAACACAGAACTGAACCAGGGATCAGTGTTGTATCAATTACATTGCAAAAGTAATTCAATTATAATTGCAATTACATGCTTGTAAATGTATTTGAATTATAATTACAATTACTTGATTGTGGAAGTAATTTAATTACAATTACATTTTGATTGTAATTCAATTACCAATTACTTTTCAATAATTCATATAAAATTGTCAAATGATTTAGAATTTTTCTATAACTTTACATTTACTCTGTCTTTAAACTAAAACATCTAATGAGCCAGTGACCTCTAAATTATAATCTACCTTCAATTGTAACCTATTGTAATTTTGTCAAGTATCCGAAATACGGTTTACGATTGTGATCCATTAAAACAAGTTAACAATTATTTATTTGATTGTAAGAGTAGAAGTTTTTCAAAATCAGAGTATGTTAGTTGATTGTGCCTGAGTGAGTTAATTTGTCCAGCAGGGCTAGAGAGACGTTTAACTGGAGCTGAAGATGGAAGCTTTGTTATCTGTAGGCAGCCGCAGTAGGCTAGCTAAGACTGAATGCATGACTGCATGGCTTGTCTGATAGTGATAGTCAGCCCTTGCACTTGGGGTCTATCAAAATGTGATGTAAGATTTTAAGAGGGTGTAAGGATAGAATAATGTTGACAATTATGTTGCCATGCAGTCATGATGCAGAGCTGTTTATTCAATTAAAGGGATGACCTGGGTCAACCGGGCAGACTGGCATATTTCCTGACTTTACCAAAGTAATTCGTAATTTACACTTAATTCAATTACAAATTACATGCAAATTGTAATTGAAATACAATTACAATTACTGGACTTCAAATGTAATTCAATTACAATTACAATTACAGAACTTGTAATTCAATTAAGTAATTCAATTAGCCTACATGTATTTCAATTACTGAACAACACTGCCAGGGATGAGCAAATTGCTCGGGAAAATGTAATTGAATTACAAATTACAAATTACTTTGGGAGATGAAATGTAATTTCAAATTACAAAATACATGGGAAATGTAATTGAATTACAAATTAACAAATTACAAATTGCGCAATTTCAAGTCATTTCAATTACGTAATTTCAATTACTGCCCATCCCTGAACTGAACATTAAGCTTGTATGTTTTCAGGCGCGTAACTAGCATTACGCAATTACGCAACTGCGTAAAGATTTAGCAGCTCTCAAAATGTTTAACCGTTTAGATTACTTTTTGACATTCTAGATTACTATTATTCGTTGAATTTCTAACGTGCAGACTTTATTACTGCACAGTCTGTAAAACATTTCCCTTCGCCGACGACATAGTGAAGACTCTGCAAATTTCGTGGCACTTCTGAAATTTCGATCACAGACCGACACTAGGGTAGAGTGGGCAAAACGCCCCCGCGGGGCAAAACGCCCCCTCCCGGCCCTGTCCCCCCTGTGCCATGTATTGAAAGTTTTGAATGTTCTGGGGTTTCTTAGTTGTACCCTAATGAGATAATCGTCAGTTATTTATCTTTAGATGGTTTGCTTATTTATATTTTAGAAAAATTGATTTTATCGTGTTTCCTTATAAGAGTCAGCCGCCAATTCTGTATCATTAATGATGCCAAAATGCTAGACATAACCAATAATACAAATATAGGTCTAAAGTATACCCTATATCGAATTACTGTGCACAATAAATGGGGCTTTAACATATCAATTTTTTTTATTATATGGGCAATCTCACAAGGTAGCACCAAGCGGGGCAAAACGCCCCCTATGGAAAATGCTGACATGGGGCAAAACGCCCCCCTCACCTCAGAGTCACCTGGAGCAAAGCGTATTCTTTTTATTTAATTATTTTTTATGACATCTTTTTTTTAAATTCTAGAGATCTTTACTTCTTATAGTTATGGTTGCATCAACGCAGTGATTGCAGTTGATTATGTGCATCGACTTTTCAGGTAGCGGGGGGTCCGATCACGGGAGGCGTTTTGCCCCAGGTGAGGGGCAAAACGCCCCCTTTGAAGCACTCTGTATTTTATTATTTTTTAATGTAATCTTTTGGAGAATTTTATCGGAAATAATTTTACTTTACTTGGGACATTCAGTACAAGATCTTGCAATAATTTCATGCCTAAAATGCTGTTACTCACGTTGTAATTTAGCAAAAACCGTTAAAGTGGGCGTTTTGCCCCACTCTACCCTATAGATTAAATCATCGTAAGCTAATGTCATCTGGTCCACGCAAAACCCAGTACATTATAAGTCCGTTGATTCAAAAATCAGCTGATCCACCTGTGTGGCCTGTGAGTTCGAGACATTATTGTGGCAGAATGTCGTGCGGCTAGGTTGTACACTTTATTGTTTGATGCGAGCATCGCACAGAACAGATATCGGTCAGCTTAGCCTATACGATATGTTGATAGCGTGAACAACCCGGTTCTCAGCATGTGGCAAAAGAACATGAATTTATCTGGCCTAACTGTCATCCCAAGTTTTCCCAACGCTTGACACCACTGGCGAAACTATTGCGACACTCGTAAAGCAGCAGCTTTATGAAGTTGGTTTCTGTATATGTTAAGGTATCTTGATAAGGACAATTTGCTGCCGACTTTTCAATCTGGTTTTCGTAAGGGCCACTCCACGGAGACCCTGTTAGTTCGCCTCCTCTCTGATATCTATGGGGCTATTGATAGGTCACAGGTCATCCTCTTAGCATTATTTGCTGTCAGCACGGCGTTTGACACCGTCGATCACGATATCATTCTTAGGCGCCTATCTACCTCGTTTGGCCTTTCTGGTAACTTTCTTGACTGGATTGTTTCCTACCTCCATCACCGTTCCTTCTCTGCCGTCTACGTATCTACTAGGACTCCATGTGTTCCTGTCCCGTTTGGCCTGCCCCAGGAATCTGTGCTGGGCCCTCTTCTCTAATTATATTGTTTATACTGCTGATACTGGTCCTCTCCTGCCATGGCCTCTTGCTGAGCCTTGCTCTGTGCTGAACCAATCTTATGAGGGTGACCTGCAGGCGTTTGTGCACTGTCCTGCGTCAGCAGTCATTACCGAAACCCGGGCCATGAACCGGGCAATGGAGGCTCTCGAGGCCTGGATGTCCTCCAATCGCCTGCGGCTAAACTCATCTTAAGACCCAGTTCATTTGGCTTGGCGCGCGCCAGCAGCTCGCCAAAATTGATTTGGAGGCCCTTGCCCAGGAGTTCCCGCAGATTACTTTCTCATAGTGGCAAGGAAATTAATTAATTGATAAATCCAGGCAGGCTATCAACTTTATAAAATAAAATTATAGGCGTGTATGTAATGAGATCGACGATCGTCATGAAAACTGCAATCTCTTAGAGAAAATAACATATCCAAAATTAAGTGGCCAAGGGCAGCATTTTGGGCCGTCGCCCCGGGCGGCATTTCAGCTCCGTACGCCATTGCTTTCTCATCCTTTGTCCGGGACCTTGGTGTCACATTAGACCAAGAACTAACGTTCACGCGGCATATCAGCCTGCTATGCCGCGATTGTGTATACCAGCTGGCAGCTGCGTCAGCTTAGAGAGGTCTTTCGTTCCTTAACCTTTAATGCTGCCTTCATGCTTATCCACTTCTTTGTTGTTTCCCGTCTTGATTATTGCAGCGCCCTCTGCGTGGGTTTTCCGGCGACTCGGGTTGGGTGCTTGGTTCGGGTCTTTACGCTCGGCGGCACGCTATATTGGTTGCATCCCAAGATTCCGCCATGTTACTGACTATATGCGGGATGTCTTGCATTGGCTTCCTTTCCCACAGTGGATCGCTTACTTTGCAGCTGAACCCATTTTAAAAATCAAATTATGAAATTATAATTATAATTTTCCAAAGAACTTATGTTATTACTTTGAATCAAAAGTTGGTCTCCGTCTCCAACATGCACCATTACAAACCCCTAAATGAAAATTTTTGGCTGCTTATTAGCTGCCGCCTACTGGAGACCCCTCCCCTCAGAGTTCTTCAAAACTGCGTAATTTTATGGAAGACCTGGTTACGCCACTGTATGTTTTAACTGAACTTTTTTATTGGTTTCGATCTTATGGTAATTAAACGTTTAAGGGGGTTTTCAGCTAAATCAACCTATGAAAAATCCAGATGGAAAGTCAACTTTAGTGTGACCAACATGAAAGCAAACATCAAAGTCAAGTGAAGTGGAGACATGAGGTATGTTAAATTCAGATTCCTCTGCTTTACACCTTAATCAATCAAGCAATTCGTATTCGTTTTTTTCCTTTATTCAGTTTTTGGCAAGGTTGAAACAGGCACAACATTGCTACAGATGACTGTTCGTGAGAGCCGACAGTTAGGCCTAGGCCTAATTAGAGTCAAGAACATGTTGGATTAATATTTGGATTTCGGGCCAGTTCGAGTGAACACTTTGAAACACAGAACTGAGCATTATCTTACATATTCAAATTTAACTTTTTCATTGGTTCTGGTCTTTGGCAAATTAAAGTTGAAACTGGTTTCATCAAACAATATATATAAATATACACACACCCTCCGGACGTACATGGTCGCCTGCTCGGACTACTGAATCAAAACGAACGATCTGGATGGTCAAACTGAGATCGGAACACTTCATCGCTCGGATCAACGATTTACACGGAGTCTGTATCGCTCTCATTTATTTGTACTAGAATTAATCTCCTCTGCAGTCGTTCACTGTCACTTGCTCAAGCAGCTGTCGCAAGAGAGGATCGAACCCGTATATAGTTCGCGTTCCAAAGGGAACTCTCTAGCTACGGCCCACTCTAGGTGCTTTGCCCGTGATTGCCCATCAGCTTAGAACTCTCTTCCCCAGTCTCTTCGCCTTGAGATACTAGCCCTCTCTCTTTCCCAGTTCCGTAGACGTCTTAAGATTTTCTTGTTTCCTGATGCAGGCACTGATGCAGGTCGAGAGCGCTGCTGATTTTTGAGCGGCGCTATATAAATGCTCGATTACAATTACAATCCGGTCCGTGTCCCTCTTCACTGTATCACTTGTCACAAACAAAGCGTCGTCTTACGTGAATGATGGCAATCGCCTGTTAACAACGTCTTCTTCTGCTTGTTATAGGGCTGCTTTCGTTGTGTTTTACTCATATTGACAGTTGATTATAATTAAGACGTATCAGAGTGCGGATATGCAATTGGTTTAATAAAGAACATACTTACTTACTTACTTACTTACTTACCTATCATCGACCAAGGGATCCTTTCGCTTTCGTTCTAGTTCGCTCTTTACAAAGTTGACAGATCTCTCTTAATCGACTGTTTATTGGAGATTTATATAGCGCATGTCGTTGGAAAACTTTTGATCAGCCATTGCTATATTTTGTAGATGTAGCAGTGTGAGAAGAAATGACTATAACTCAAGGGTAGGTACATGTAAGGGTATGGTAGAGTAGAATAGGGTAAAGATAGGGCACGGTAGGATCTGGTAGGCTATGTAGGGTAGGTAGATAGGGTAAGATGGGTAGGTAGTAAAGTGGGTCGGTAGGGTTTGGTCGGTAGGTAGGGTAGAGTAGGGTATAATAGGATAGGATGGGTTAAGGTATACTGTGTAACCGTGGTATGGTAGGGTATGACATGGTACTATGATGGTAGGATGCGATAGGTTATGGTAGGGCAGGTAGGGTAAGGTATGGTATGTATAGATAGGTCGGATAAAGTAGGATATATAGGATAGGGCGGGTTAGGGTATGGTAGAATATTGTGGTGTAGGGTATTGCAAGATAGGTTAGGATAAGGCATAATAGGGTAAGGTAGAGTTGGGTAGGGTTAGAAGAACAATCCCTTAAGCTGACTCTCAGAGACATGGATAGGGAGTGTCACTGTCTTGCCCTCGGCATACGCGGGTGGGTTTCCCATCCATTTTCTCCAGTGGCGGTGCCAGACATTTTTTGTAACCAGGGCATAACCAGAGCAATCATACAAGTGACCAGTGCAGAGGCGATTTATACCCCAAATAAATTCTTGGCAGGGCAAAATTCTGGCAGGGCAACGACCAGGGCAAAGGCTTTTTTACCAGGGCATTTGCCCTTGCTTGCCCTGGAGTAGTGCCGCCACTGATTTTCTCCCCGTCTGATCTTCACATCAACGCTGTGCAGTCAGTGTACTCATTGTAGAGCGGAGTTTTCACGGCGCTGGTGAGCCTGAAACCTTGGGACATTATTATCTTCTTGCGGGGATTTGAACCCAGGCCTGTCGATTGGTCGGTGGAAAGATGAGACGGCGAGGGAGAGGACTAGTCATCCGCTCTCATATGTCGGGAATAAGAAAAATGAAGTCGCTAACATGTCATATTCATGGCTGCTTTGGGTATGCTTAAGAGACTGCTCTTCTTCTTGTATATAATGTGTATAACTGTATATACATGTACATGTGCGTGTGCTTGTATGTGAGTGTGTGCACAAGCATACATTAATACATCATACATGCACATACGTAAGCTCATCTGCAAAATCTGTTGAAGACACTTTGATACGAATTAATTGATTGTATAAATACGCATTGGTTAAGCATTTCATTTTGATCGCTGTATACCAGTCGACAAATGATCAAAAAGGCGAGAAATAGTCTGAGTAATAAACTCATTGCATAACAGACATGCATGCACTGTCCACAACAACAAAAACCTACCCATGCATACAAGTTAAAGGCCTATCTTTAGATAAAACCTGATTACATTGATCACACTCACGTACATTGTATCTATATAGTAAACATTGAAAAGTCTTCAGCATACTGACAATATCTATGTATGTATAGCCACAAGGATTTCGAGTTCTTTCTTGATCAGACTACAACCTGCATGCCACCCCAATCTTCGACACATACACCCCACCAAATTGTTCGAACTCTCTCCCATCTTGTTAGTGCCCACACCATGCTTCCTAACCCTATCATACTGCATACAGTCACAACTCAGGCATAGCCTACCATTATAGTACCATATTGCCAGAAACTAGGCCATACTTTTGGAAACCGTTCAACGCTGTTAGAAAACTCAACCATATTGTTCGTCATTTAGCCACATTTTCGAACCTCCTACCATATTGCTCAAATCCCATACCATTTTAAGACCCTTGCCATCCGTTTAAACCTCCAGAAAATGCATTTGTGCCCCTACCATATTTTCGACCCCATTCCATTTTCAGAAACACTGCCATATTTTTCGAACTGCTGGCAAACACTCAACCGTTAATTTTGTTCCAACACCTAAACATCTTGTTCGAACCACCGCGTCTAAAAAATCTGCCACACGTTTTGAACTTCTGGCATATTCTTAATCGTATTTGCAAATTTATATAGCGCCGCTTCAGTGCACCTCATCAGGGGCGCATTCTATGTGCCCTTCCCCTAGAACCCTCCCTCCGTCAAAAACCTCTAGCTACGTAGATTCAACAGTTAATAATACAACAGAATCTGCAGACAGAATAATCATCTAAGACGCAGTCTGCCAGCCATTCGCTCACGGCGGCCACGGTCAATGTCAAGGTCAAGCACCGAAGGACGTCGAACTCAGACGAAGATGAAGCTGGTTTCGCTGTTCGGGTCACACTGGCAGGGCGTCTGGTGCTGAGAGGTCATGACCCACTTTCCGTGGCACCTGGGGGCAGTGACGGCATTCCACGGGGTCTCCAGCATGTGGATGCCGTCCCCGATGCACTTGGATGACCGCGTCCTCTGAAGGATTCCAAACGGCTGGCACTCCACGCAGACCGTCTCTCCAACGGTCAGGGCTTTCGTCCTCGGTGGCGGTTGGTCTGGGCTGGTCTGACGGTGGCACGCCCCTCGAGTCTCAGTCACACGGAACTTGGCACAGTAGCTGAAGACAAAGACAGAACACGTTGCATGGTCAGAGTAACTGTCAAGCTACAGTTTGTTATATTTCTTATTCAGAAAAACAGAGTAGAACACACACACACACGCACACACGCACACACACACACACACACACACACACACACACACACACACACACACACACACACACACACACACACACACACACACACACACACATCGCATGGATGCACACGCACACACACACACTCACACACACACCCACCCAGACACACACACGCACACACACACATACACACGCACGCACGATCGCACACACAGACAGAGACAGACAGAGACAGAGAGACAGAGACAGAGATGGATGGATGGATGGATTGATCGATCTATCGATGGATGGATGCATGGATGGATGCATGCATGGATGCATGGATGGATGCATGCATGCATGCATACATGCATTCATGCATTTACCAAAATATCTCACTGTTTAGAATCAGACTATGGTCTCATATTACTCTGATTGTCTAGTGCTCTTTAACTAAATCTGTAAATCTATTAAACCTAGTTAAGTAGTTAAAAATTATAATTTTATATCTTACACTTGTGATTTGTTACTATACTTCTGCCATCTTATCTATTTGTTACGGGTGGCCCATTAGCGAGACCTATGTCCCTACAACTGTCTGTCTTTTCTTTTTCTCTTGTACTTGTTTTTAAACATTGTTGATATTTGGGTGGGTTCAATAAATTTATGGTTATGGTTATTTCTACAGCCTCCTTCACGTCTGAGAAATCGGTCACACAAATTGTTCTATCCTCAGATTTGAATACAACTCGCTGCACTTTAAGATATCTCTGTCCCCCTATTTAGATCTGCATGTCAACTACGTGTCTTTGAATCATGTATCTTGAACCCTGGGATAATGATAAGTGTCAGTAAGAAATTCCCAGGTTACCTCCCTTCATCTACTTTATCTGTGGGATTTGAAAACTAAACCGTGGACCCTGGACAACAGGACTAAACGTGCCATAAGTCAGGTAACTCCCTACACTTGTTTTCAATATTCGACTTGAACCGCTTCTAATCGTGGACCCTGGACAGTGGAATTATGATAATTGATTAGTCAGGCATCTCCAGGCTGCCTCCCTACAGAATCTCCAGGGCTCTCGAAGCCGGCCATCCATACCCTCGGGAGTTCATGTACCAACCACCAGGTCGCCCCACCCTCTCGTTGCTAGCCATGAGACAGCCTATTAAAGATCTTACAGCATGAGTGACTGATAACTAGCTGCTGTGTTAACTTAGACGTATAAACGATAAGGACACACGCGTACAGAGAGGCACACGCAGCAGGGCAGACAGTGTGTATGGCAGGCGGACTAAAAGTACACATAGGCGTGTTTGTGGACACTGAGGTAAACTCTAGGATCGAGTGTCAGACTCTCTCGCTGGAATTCCTACAATAACAGAAGCAGAAAAAGAGATATCGCACAACGAGTTCGGAATTTCGAGGTCGGTTTGCGAGTTAGGCTACGGATGATTGCGAGTTGTTCGGAAGGAATTTCCGAAAGCAATGGCTAAACTATTTCTGCATCAGGCTTAGAAAACTCAGTGGCTCGTGCCAAGCTAATTAAAAAGCATAGACCATGCATCATGCCGTCAGCAAATAGCCACCGTCTGTCTGTGTGTATGCCTGTCTGTATGTCTGTGTGTATGTCTGTGTGTATGTCTGTATGTATGTCTGTATGTCTGTATGTATGTCCGTCTGTATTTATGTCTGTCAGTGTCTATCTGGTTTCCTTTCTTTCTTTCTTTTTCTTTCTGTCAGTCTCTCTGTCCACATATTATGTTCACATAACTGTCTATCTTTCTGATTATCTGCAGGTCTGTGTTTCTGTCTGTCTATATGCTTTTCTGTCTGTCTGTCAGTTTATCTGCATGCCTTTCAGCAGATATGTCCTCATGTCTGTTTATCTTTCTGTCTATGTGTCTGCGTGTCCTTTCCCGTATCTCACTATCCTACTCCTAAGGCCTTCTACGAAGCTGTCTTTCTCGCTTCTACTTCCTTATGTATGTCATCCGCCTCTATCCCTCTCATTGTCTCTCCCTGTCTTTGCCTCGTGCTTCTTGTATCGTCTCCGTGTCTCTCTGTTCTTCTCCATATTGGCGACTTTACAGAGGGATAGGCCACAACTATGCCCTTCCTCAACATATTGGCTATACTTCTTGACATTTTAATTTAGCTTTCTGCAAAACACCTCATCACAGATTAGGGAAACTGAAAAGATCAGATAAACACCAGATAGGCCTATAAGAAGAAAATTATCTAAAAAAATACATTCATGACTAAAAATGGGAGAAGTTGAAAGTTTTGCAAGAGAGAAAAATTAAATTGATAGCTAAACAAAAACTTTAGAAAATGTTAATTCTTTGTTAAAATGGTTAATTTCTGCCCCACCCGCGCCCCCTAGGCCTGTTAAAGTAAACACTGTACACTGTCTTGGATGAAACGGCGAAAGAGAGGACTGGCCACACATCCTCATATGCCGAGGCTAAGAAAATTACGTCGCTAACACTTAAAACCCATGGCTGCCTCAGGGCTAGCTGAAGGGACTGCTAAACAATCTAGATTATTTTCCTCCCGAAGTAGTGCTTATATAAATGTTCAGTTACAATTACATATGAGACATGCTGGTCAGCTACTGACGATGGTGTCTTGTCCTTGAGCATAGCGGAGTATTTGCGTTGATGTAGGAAGAGACTTTGGCGGATGTCGACGAGAGGATTGTAGAGAACGTTCTGACGCCAGGAGGCATAGACAGCAGGAACTATGTTGGCCGTTTCACTGACTGTTACAACACAAAGACATCACAGACGAACATCTGTATTACTTTTCTCATCTGTTCAAATATAATTAATTTATAATCGGAATCATAATTGAAAAGTTATATAGCGCCACTTCAAGAGAGAAAATTATCAGAAGCGTTCCAAACCTAACAACTTGAAACCATGATCGAACCGAATTGTTCGACCAACCAACCAACCAACCAATCAATATATCAATCAATCAATCAATCAATCATTCAATCAATCAATCAATATTTTATTGTGTTCAATTCCGAACGTTGGAAGGAAGGCCATATTTAATGCAGTTGCATTGCATCAAGGTTGACTGTTAATAACAAAATGAGTAATCAATTTAATTGGCGCTTGGCATTCTTTGGAATGTTATCACTATCGTAAACTCCCAAATTTCTAAAGCGTTACTCTAAAGCCAAGCGCTGATGTCCAACACAGAAATTGAACGACAAACGACTTTCTAGTTTTAGAAAACTAATAACAATTCCTTAAGCTCACAGCATACTCGTCAACAACTGCTCTATTTTTGTCCGCACCTTCAGTACCTTGGTACGATTTAACTGCTTGCTTTCGTAATTCCTACTACTTAGCAATGTGCAGAGTATAAGCCAACATATAGCCTACTATTATGAGATACGAGAACAACCAACTCCACATCCATTTTCTTTTATCGTCCCAGATAACTGTAACTCCCATAAATAGGCCGGACGCAGTGACGTGAAAATAGAAAGGTTAGAACTGCTTAACTTTTTTCTGTCGACGTCAACGGCCTTATACATAATACATTGTTTTCAATCGTTTGTTTATGTTTGTTAAGAAAGGAAGGCAGAGTGCAGTTCTTTTTGGACAGAATCCAAGTCGAACAGGATCGTTTGCAAGCATAATAGCCAACACGCAATAGTCCTGCTACATGTATACGTAGTTCTGTGGTCCATTGTGTTATTATAGGAACTGAATGCAGCCACTGGCAAACTGCCACCTTTAGCGGCCCTGAACCTGCGTTGTTTCTATTTCATTTCTACTGTGTATCATTGTGCCTCTGTTTGCCTGTGTGCCTTCGTGTCTTTGTCTGTCTGTCTCTCTGTCCCCTTTATATCTCTGCTAATGTCTGTCTCTGTCTCGTTTTGATATCTGTTTATGACTGTCTCTGTATGTTCTCTGTGTGTCTTTGTGTCTGTGTCTCTCTCTCTATTCCCTTTATATCTCTGTTAATCGTTCTGTCTCTCACTTTCATCCATCGCTCTCTTACTCTCCCTCTCTATCCCTCTCTCTCCCTCTCCTCTCTCTCCACCCACGCGCACTCTGTCTCTCTGTCTTTCTCTCTGTCTCTGTCTGTCTTTCTGTCTGTCTCTGTCTCTCTGTCTCTGTCTGTATATCTGTCTGTCTGTGTCTCTCTCTCTCTCTTTATCACTCTACCTCTTAACCAAATCTGTCTGTCAGTCACTGTCTTTCTCTGTCACTCTGTATGAACCCTTCCATATATACGTAATTCTAACCTTCTGTTGCTTTGATCGCTTTAAGGCGCAGAGATGGTATTTCTATCTTAATTGGCTCTTTGTCATTAAATGTAATGGCGTCGAAGAGTCAGGTACTCGAGCAATAAAAACCTCCTGTTTTTCTCATGAGTCACTCTGCAAGCTGCGCAATTATTTATTGGTATCGCTATAAATTTTCTTACAGATTAACAAAAAATAGAGGTCTGTTTATATCTTTGACATCCTTTTAAAATAAAAATTATGTAAACATGAAAAATTCAAAGGAAAAAGAAACAAAGGCAGACCAAAACTACGCTGGATAGATAATATAAATGAGGACATAACATCACTTGGACTAACACTAAGGGGAGCAATGGACTTGAGGGTGGTGGTGGTGGTGGTCGTGGTGGTGGTCGTGGTGGTGGTGGTGGTGGTGGTGGTGGTGGTGGTGATTGTGGTGGTGGTGGTGGTGGTGGTGGTGGTGGTGTGGTGGTGGTGGTGGTGGTGGTGGTCGTGGTGTGGTGTGGTCGTGGTGGTGGTGGTGGTGGGTGGTGGTCGTGGTCGTGGTCGTGATCGTGATCATGATGATGATGATGATGATGACGATGGCGATGACGATGACGATGATGATGATGATGATGATGATGAACATGTAGGCCCTATATATAATATTCTCTTAAAACCCATGTTATTGTTTTGCTGCATCTGTTGCTGCATTTTTTGTATTTCTGTTTACATATTGGACTTGTATCTGAACAGTGAACAGTGAGGTCCAAATCGTTTATCTCCAATGAATGTTGTGTCTAACAAGGAACAGGCGATGAAACCATCTCTCAGCAGAAGGAATTCTGTGTTATGATTTTGATGTTATGCATAGGCTTGTCTTGTCTAGTCTGATTTTAAACCTTAAGGTTCATCTTACTCTAGCCTTTAGATCTGAATTTAAGCTTGTGGCTCTTACGTTCAGAAGGTTCATCTGTCTAATTTTAAGAACATGATTCTAACTGCAGATAACCTATTTGACTAGAGGCCTGATTCTAATATTTTTCAGCTTCTATCCTTCAAAACTGATTTGTACCCTTAGAAACTTCATATTGAAGTTCTTTAAATAACTCTAACCTTTGGACTCAGTTGAAGAAGTTTATCTAACCCTTACCTATGGAATCATTTTGAAGAAGTTTTAACTAACACTAACCTTTGGAGTCATTTTGAAAAGTT